>WOVY01013737.1:0-63005 GCA_013436015.1 Rhipicephalus annulatus
TTAGAATGCTCTGGTTCTGCAGCGTATTTCTGGTAAGGTTAAGAACAACAACAATAAAAAACAGCGAAACTAATATATTGAGTTTTTTTGTTTTTGGCAACATTTCTTATACTGTGTTTTTTTCATAAACTATGATCTACTTGCGTACTGTCTAATTGAATTTTAATCTTTTCGTAAAGCAGCGCACATAAGGATAAAAAAAAGCAGCATATCCACAAGGTGAATGATGGAGAGTGGGGTGAAGCATCCGTCCGTCCTTACGTTCTTGCTTCCGTACGTCTATGCGTCCGTCTGTGTGACCGTCCCTGCGTCTATCCGCCCGTCCGTGCGTGCGTCTGTTCGTGCGTCCACGCGTCCATCTGTGCGTCCATCCGTGCGTGCGTCCATGCATCTGTCCATGCGTCCATCCGTCCGTGCAGCCATCTGTGCGTCCGTCAATGCATCTGTCTGTGTGTCCGTTCGTCCATCTAGTAAACACTCCAGTACCACACTCTAAAAAAATATCGAGTAAAAAGGGTGTCCTTTTGTCCCACAACAATAATCGTCATCAGGCTTGCGTGCGCTTCCTTTCTTGAAAACTCGGCGCTGGACACTTTCCTATCGAGAATGCAATGTAACCCTGATAATGGGCATGTCGATCGTGACCGGAATGTACTGGGCGCGGGGCGATAGTGCAAGGATGGAACGCAATATAGATGACGATTATTGTTGTGGGACAAAAATACACCCTTTTAGATGCGGAAGCATCTTATACTCGCGCCTTGTAGTGCGCCGTCCGCGCCGTCCGCACCGCTTCTCGAACATTCGACAGCTGACGCGCGCGCATGCGCCGTCGCGCCGTCGCCCCCCCATTTGTGCCGCGCGCGCTTCTCCTTCGAGAACATTCGACAGCTGACAGCGCATGCGCCTTCGCGCCGTCGCCATCTGTGCCGCGCGCGCGCTTCTCCTTCGAGAACATTCGACAGCTGACAGCGCATGCGCCGTCGCGCTGTATATATACTCAAGGTCGGCGCTCGCTCGCACAGTTGCCGCTCGTCCGTTGGTTTGTACGGCGCGTCGACGTCCGAAGTCGCCGTGAAATGAATGCCAACGAATCCACAAACAGAATGATCGACGTCCCTTCGACCAGCGCCGGCCAAACTGTTGGCGGAACCGCTTCCGCATCCTCCTCAGTGTTCCCCCGAGGGAAGCTGCGGGCAATTTTTACTCGCGCTTTTTTTAGAGTGCACCATCTCGCATCTTTTCATCATATATTCCTCATATAGAAGTACCACCATCTAGCGGACATCCCTAGGACTAACGAAAGGAGGCACACGCACACTTTCTTACGGCTCGCTCTTCGTGTCTACTTCCCACCTTTAACCACCTTGAGTTCATGGTATATACTAGTTCACTGTATTCATGGCACTGCGGCCCAACGCTCGCTAAACCTTTCTTAAACCAAGGACGTTACGCCCAGCGAGTATAACCTAGCAGCCCTTTCTTGTCAGATAGTGCTCATTATGCATGCCAATGGCTGCTAATTGGGAATGAGAAACAGGAGACTTTGGCTTTTAGTTAACGCGCACGTTGCGAATTTTTTATTGTTCAACAACGCACAGAAAAAATCTCCCACTGGCACCACCTTGCAGATCAAAACGTAAGACTGCAAACACACACACATAAGGTCCGCATACACCAGCGCTGTTATCTATTTGTGTTTCTTAACAAGAACAAGAAGTTGCCTCCCTAAGACAAATATTTGTTTTTACTCTCCTCTTCATCACTGCTGTCATTTGAACCACTTGCTTCTTTGGATCCACTCCTCTCGTCAGAACCGTTTTCGCTATTGGATGCATCTTCATCGCTGCCGCCGGTCGAACCACTCTCTTCTTCGGATCCACTCTCCTCGTCAGAACCGCTTTCACTATTGGATTCATCTTTATTGCTGCCGCCATTTGAACCGCTCTCCTCATCAGATCCACTCTCCTTGCCAGATCCTTTTTCACTATTGGATTCATCTTCATTGCTGCCGTTATTTGAACCGCTCTCTTCATCAGATCCACTCTCTTCGCCAGAATCGTTTTCGCTCTTGGATTTCTCTTCATCGCTGCCGCCGGCTGAACCACTCTCTTCCTTGGATCCACTCTCCTCGTCAGAACCCGCTTTCACTATTGGATTCATCTTTATTGCTGCCGCCATTTGAACCGCTCTCCTCATCAGATCCACTCTCCTTGCCAGATCCTTTTTCACTATTGGATTCATCTTCATTGCTGCCGTTATTTGAACCGCTCTCTTCATCAGATCCACTCTCTTCGCCAGAATCGTTTTCGCTCTGGATTTCTCTTCATCGCTGCCGCCGGCTGAACCACTCTCTTCCTTGGATACACTCTCCTCATCAGAACTGTTTTCACTATTGGATTCATCCTTATTGCTGCTGCCATTTGAACCGCTCTCCTCATCAGATCCATTCTCTTTGCCAGAACTGTTTTCGCTCTTGGATTTCTCTTCATTGCTTGTGCCATTTGAACCGCTCTCTTCATCAGATCCACTCTCCTCTCCAGAACCGTTTCCGCTATTGGATTCATCCTCATCGCCGCCGCTGGTCGAACCACTCTCTTCTTGGGATCCACCCTTCTCGTCAGAACTGTTTTCACTGTTGGATTCATCATTGCTGCCGTTGTTTGAACCGCTCTCCTCGTTAGATCCACTCTCCTCGCCAGAACCGTTTTCGCTCTTGGATTTCTCTTCATTGCTTGTGCCATTTGAACCGCTCTCTTCATCAGATCCACTCTCCTCTCCAGAACCGTTTCCGCTATTGGATTCATCCTCATCGCCGCCGCTGGTCGAACCACTCTCTTCTTGGGATCCACCCTCCTCGTCAGAACTGTTTTCACTGTTGGATTCATCATTGCTGCCGTTGTTTGAACCGCTCTCCTCGTCAGATCCACTCTCCTCGCCAGAACCGTTTTCGCTCTTGGATTCTCTTCATTGCTTGCGCCATTTGAACCGCTCTCTTCATCAGATCCGCTCTCCTCGCCAGAACCGTTTCCGCTCTTGGATTTCTCTTCATTGCTTGCGCCTTTTGAACCGCTCTCTTCATCAGATCCACTCTCCTCGCCAGAACCGTTTCTGCTATTGGATTCATCCTCATCGCCGCCGCTGGTCGAACCACTCTCTTCTTGGGATCCACCCTTCTTGCCAGAACTGTTTTCACTATTGGATTCATCTTCATTGCTGCCGCCATTTGAACCGCTCTCCTCGTCAGATCCACTCTCCTTGCCAGAACTGTTTTCACTATTGGATTCATCTTCATTGCTGCCACCATTTGAACCGCTCTCGTCATCAGATCCACTCTCCTCGCCAGAACCGTTTTCGCTCTTGGATTTCTCTTCATTGCTTGCGCCATTTGAACCGCTCTCTTCATCAGATCCACTCTCCTCGCCAGAACCGTTTCCGCTGTTGGATTCATCCTCATCGCCGCCGCTGGTCGAACCACTCTCTTCTTGGGATCCACCCTCCTCGTCAGAAACTGTTTTCACCGTTGGATTCATCATTGCTGCCGTTGTTTGAGCCGCTCTCCTCGTCAGATCCACTATCCTTGCCAGAACCGTTTTCACTATTGGATTCATCTTCATTGCTGCCACCATTTGAACCGCTCCCTTTATCAGATCCACTCTCCTCGCCAGAACCGCTTCCGCTATTTGACCCATCTTCATTGCTCCCGCCGTTCGAACCACTTTCTTCCTCGGATGCACTCTCCTCGCCAGAACCGTTTTCATTATTGGATTCATCTTCATCGCTGCCACCGGTTGTACCACTCTCTTCTTCTGATACACTCTCCTCGTCAGAACTGTTTTTGCTATCGGATTCATCTTCATTGCTACCACGGGCCGAACCACTTTCTTCTTTGTATGCCCTGCCCTGTGCTGAGTTTTTTCTTCCGCTGGATATTTGATCAGTATCATATTCTGCTTTGTAATCACTCTTTTCATTCAATACACTGTCATTGTTCAAACTGTTCTGATCTTCTTGAGCACTATCAGCACGTTTTTCAATAAGACTTGTTGGGCGTTGTTCATTAAAAGTATTCGTATTTTCATCTTCGTGGTTATCTGATATATACCAAGATGGTGCTCCGCATGTAAATCTGGATAAGAAAGTGAGAACTTGAATTAGAATTTGTATATAAAAGAGGAATAGCCTAATGTGTGAGAATAAAATACCCGCATGTGCTTTGACACAAATTTTCACGTGTGTACCTCATCGGACTTCCGGTATTGTTTCGTGGTGTCATAAACTTATGTGTAAGTTTAAAAGAGTGTAGGTGGTGCAAAGTTCACCTGATTCATTTATACTCATTTGGCTATCGGCATGATAAAAAAAGAGCTGAATCGTAATGTGGTGCCTGTGAATGCACTCTCCTTAATTTTGTTACTTATTTGTCTGATTGCTCGTGCATACACAAGCTTAAGTTTCGCAGCTAAGCGCTTTTAATCAATGCACTTTGAACGTGTTCAATGACAGGTGACTGCAAATGTGGCTATGTAGATTGTCGCTATCGTAGAAGTCGAACTCTTTTGTCTGCGAAGTTAAGCAGGCAGATGTAGCAGCTGAGTTCAACGTATTAGCTGACGCGTTCTTAAAAAAAAAGCCTTGGAGACCTTTCCTGAATAATTATGAAATGGCTGTATCAAAAGAGCTTACTGACTCATAAATTGAATACCACGGAAACATTTAGAATCATTGCAGTAAGGGCAAAGTTACGGGGTTTCTCATACGCTACAAACACTTTCTTTATCTCCTTCGTAGCAGCGAGCGTGCCGAAAACTGCACGGGGCGGGGGGTGGATGAGATGATAAGGGGAGGAGGTACGCCCGTTCACCAACAAGCGTCATGACCTTGAGAATTTTTCAGTTTTTCTTTCTTCAAACGCGAAGCTTGATGTCGCTGTGATCGCGAGCGAACGCCTGGGCACACGGCGGCATACCGCGGCGGTCGCGGTATTATAATGTGCAGTTCAGAATGTTCATACCGAACCCCGGTCCTAGACTGGGTTTATGGTGCGGTCATTTGGCTTCATGGCATCATTTGCCGCAAGAAGAGGGAGGGAATGATTTCTGAGTGACTGCGAATAAATTTTTGATTCCCGTCCGCCTGAATTTTGCGCTCACTGTACTCCGGAGCTTCGATACTGCTAGGCAGCGTTTTTTTTTACTTTGCTCAAACTGTGTCGCAGGGCCATTTTAATGTGAGAGTGCGGTCATGCAATGTCAATAAAGTTTTGTGAAGTTCTTTGGTCTACCTTGAAAAACATTACTGCGATGTACAAATCTAAAAACAGATATATTATGAAAGCACACTGTCTTGTAATGACAAATTGTTGAAATACAATCGGTAAATAGTTACCAGCTGCCACTCGCCATTCTGCTGTATTGGTTGCGGTGCTCGACTGATCGTCCACAGAAAGTGGCGTAGCTGGGGATGGCTCACCTAACCCGTGCTCCACCCCCCCCCCCCCCCAAACATAAAGGCTGCCTATACCCCTGCTTTATTTAGAAGCATTTTAATGGAGGCAAAGTGATAGAGCTGCGTGTACTTACCAGCTGGGATGACGTTAAGAACACCAGATGGTTGAAACATCTGGAGCCCTCCACTATTGTGTCTTTCATAATCATACCACAGTTTTAGGACGTAAAACGCCAACAATTATTGGCAGCAAGCGCCCTGGGACCCTGGCATCAGAAGCGTAGCAGATTCCAAGTTTTGACCCCTAACTTACCCCAACTTAACGTGCCTCTCACAACGGCCATGCAGGTAGCAATTCTTCCCGTCTTGATGGCAGTGAAATGACATCAAATTCACGCTGCTGGACGCAACGTGAAAGCACTAGGGAATGCGGAGCAGTGATTCGTCTGTCCGTCGGTGACGAACAAAGGGAGCGTGTAATGGAGGACCAGTTGGTAAGACATTATTATATGAACCCAAGCTGCACTTTGTACGAGACATTCAAGTGGAAAAAAGACAGGACGAACGTAGCCTGTGAGTGTAGCTGGAGGGTTTTGCGTTCTTTCAGCGACGTTACCTCTTATTCACGAGCAAGAGCGCCCTGACGTTTTTATCGCGCAGCCTACTAAGCCTCCTTGAAGGTAAAGGAAACCTTAATGTGTAGTTTAGTGGTACCCTCCTTCCTCTTCCTCCCTCTCGTATCACTTCTTTCCCTCATTTCACGTTCCCTTCCGATTGTTATACTATACTTTGCGTGGCTACACTGCGCTCCATCATGTTACCTCCTCCGCACCCTCGATTTCCCACACCATTACTATATCATATCAAAGGGGCGCATAACAACGTTACGCATGAAGCTGTTCTCATTGCTCTCGAAGATGTAGGAGTAGGTGGTAGGATGTATCGCTGGATACGTAGTCATTTGTCAATGAGATCCTTCTTTGTGAGCACTGAAGACGGTCAAACCTCTCCACATTACAGCCACCGTGGCGTCCCTCAGGGTGGCGTACTGAACCCTGTGCTGTTCAATCTGACGCTAATTGCTCTCACTGAGCATCTGCCAAGCACAGTCAAACTATCAATGTATGCAGATGATATCTGCGTTTGGGCATTGGCTGTAACACGCCTGCAGTTGCGAGGGAGAATTCAAAAAGCTACCACTGAAATATTACGTTACCTCCGAAATCGAGGCTTGAAAATTTCTTTCGAGAAATGCGCCCTCGTAGCTTTTACATGAAAGCCTATGGATAAGTACACCAAAATCATCAATGGTCAAACTGTAGCATACGTTCAATCACACAAGTTTTTGGGCGTCATAACTGACAGGAATCTATCATGGAGCGATCGCGTTTCGTACATGAAAAAACGGTCAATAGACATCTGTAATATACTGAAGTTCTTTGCAAAGAAGACTTAGGGAATGTCTCCCAGTGCAATGCTACAGCTCTACAGGGAACTTTTTCTCGGTTTCCTGCGGTACAGCTTACCGGCATTGACCAATGCAAGCAAAACAAGCCTACGAACGTTACAGAGTGTTCAGTCCCAGGCACTCCGGATTTGCCTCGGCTTGCCTCGTAGTGCATCGACAACGGCCACTATAGCAATCGCCGGTGACCACCTCATCACGACACATATCGACGTTGAGGCACTCAGGACATATATAAGGCATATCGCTCGGACACCATGCCACCACCTAGCCTTTTTAGCAGCAAACAGACAACGCTCGTTATTTTGCCAAACGGTAACCACATATCGTGATTCTTCGCCAACATGCTTCACACCCGCCGCCAGGCCTTCCACTCCTCCTTGGTGCCTGACTCAGGCTAAGATTAAGGGAACTACACCTGGCATCCAGAAAAAAGCAGATATGTCGTCAAATTGCTCTTAGGCAGCTTGCACTGCTCTTGTTATACTAGACTTATCAGGGCTATATACACGTATACACCGACGACTTTGTTTTACAGAAGAGTTCAACGGCATCATTTGTTATACCAATAAAAGACACGACAAGCAAATCCAAGACCTCCAACCTTACGACATCGACGGGAGCAGAGCTCACAGCTCTTCGTGCCGTATTGCAGTTTATCAGCGATCAACAGCCACAAAAATGGACAATTTTCAGTGACTCAAAGGCGGCACTGCAATCCCTTCTATTACCTTTATGCCACGGCCCGTACAAACAGCTGGTATTCGAGATTGCAGAAAAGACTCACCATTTAATTAAAAAGAGACATGAAATATTGTGGAAATATATGAACGCACAAGGTAGAAGGAAAAGCATTTGACAGGAGTGCTTAACATGCAGATACAGGGCCAATTTTTCTTATCCGGTCACTTGATATACATATGGCCGTGGTATACGTTGCTTTGCCAGCGTTGCACCAATCGACATGAGGCAGTTACGAAGCATACGACAGATTACGACCACCCGGGCCCCTAAAGCGCTCCGCGCTTCAAGTTGGAAAGGATACATCACACTACAGGCTGTGCCTCTCTAATGGGGAATTGTGGCTGTCTATAATTCCTGAATCTCGCTTAGAGGCCTTAAACGACAAATTTTATTTGGATTTGGAACTAAAATAATATTTTTACGACGTTAATGTTGTAGGTAGTTTAGAAGTGCGATATTGCATTGGTTCTGAAGCACACGCCATTTGATACGTGTAACATATGTGGAGGCCTTGCTGTATGATGCATCAATAAAGTACTCGGACTTGTGCAGGAATTTTAAATGTGAAGCATTTCTTATCGAACTTCAGCGACTTTGAGCATATCTATCTATCTATCTATCTATCTATCTATCTATCTATCTATCTATCTATCTATCTATCTATCTATCTATCTATCTATCTATCTATCTATCTATCTATCTATCTATCTATCTATCTATCTATCTATCTATCTATCTATCTATCTATCTATCTATCTATCTATCTATCTATCTATCTATCTATCTATCTATCTATCTATCTATCTATCTATCTATCTATAATGGTATCGATACCAAACTTGGTATGGCATAACATATCTGCATGAAGAACATATCTGACTAATCATAACATGAAGATCATGGTATGTATGTCATTCATGTCATGACTTACATTTCATGGTCCTGCTGCTCTTGCGGTGGTTTCGTTCGCATGACATGTTGCAAAACTGGTATGACATGACATGATTGCATGGCGAACACAAGCGACAGATCCTAACATGAAAATCATGTCTTGCGTGTAATGTAAGAACATGACTACAAGCCATGCTCATGATGCGCTCGCGGCCGTTTCACTAGCATCACATATACCAAATTTGGTATTACGGTACGTGAAAGAATGGGGTAAGGCAGGGGCATACAATCTCCCCAATGTTATTTACTGCGTGCTTACAGGAGGTTTCAGAAGCCTATAATGGGAACAGTTAGGAATAAGAGTTAATGGAAAGTACCTTAGTAACCTGCGCTTCGCCGATGACATTGCATTGCTGAGTAACTCAGGGGACAAATGGCAAGTCATGATTACGGAGTTAGACAAGGAGAGCAGAAAGGTGGGTCTTAAAATTAATCTGCAGAAAACGAAAGTAATGTACAAGAACCTTGGAAGAGAGCAGTGCTTCGAAATAGGTAATAGTGCACTTCAAGTTGTAAAAAACTATGTCTACTTAGGGCAGGTAATAACCGCGGAGCCGAACGACGAGATTGAAGTAACTGGAAGAATAAGAATGGGGTGGAGCACATTGGGCAAGTACTCTCAAATTATAACAGGTAGATTGCCACTATCCCTCAAGAGGAAGGTATATAACAGCTGTATCTTGCCGGTACTTAGCTACGGAGCAGAAACCTGGCGACTTACAAAGAGGGTTCAGCTTGAATTGAGGACAACGCAGCGAGCAATGGAAAGAAAATTGATAGGTGTAACCTTAAGAGAAAAGAAGAGAGCAGAGTGGACTAGGGAACAAACGGGGGTTAAGGATATCATAGTTAAAATCAAGAAGAGGAAATGGACATGGGCCGGGCATGTAGCGCGTAGACAGGATAACCGCTGGTCATTAATGGTAACTGACTGGATTCCCAGAGAAGGGAAGCGGGTTAGGGGGAGACAGAAGGTTAGGTGGGCAGATGAGATTAAGAAGTTTGCGGATATAAATTGGCAGCAGTAAGCACAGGACCGACATAACTAGAGGAACATGGGAGATGCCTTTGTTTTGCAATGGACGTATTCAGGCTGATGATGATGATAATGATAATGATGATGATGATACCAAATTTGGTATTACGGTACGTAAAAGGATGACAAAGGTATGTGACTGGTGCAAACATGATAATCATGAGATGCGTGTCATGTAACAACATGACTACCTGCCACGCTCATGATGTGCTGGCGGCCGTTTCGCTGGCTTCACATGACAAATTTGGTATTACGTGACGTCAATGGATGACAAAGGTATGTGACTGGTGCAAACATGATAGTCATAAGGTGCGTGTCATGTAAGAACATGAATGCATGCTACAGTCAAGGCGCCAATACATTTCGACGTGACCCGGCGTTCGTTTCGTCGCGTCACGCCGGCGTTGCCATGCCAGGCGCCGGTCCTGCCATAAACTCGCAGGCGCGCGCCGCGCTTCGTTGCTTTGACAATCGCGCGTTTCAGCGCTTCCGGCGTCCCCCCGTCACGAAAAAAGGCAGACGAAGTGCTGTCTGGATAACGCATCTCGCGCTGGTGGCCGTCGAGTCGTGGCGACGGATGCTGGTGGCACTGGTCGCGCTTGGCGTCAGACTATAGAGTGCTCGCGTTTTTGCTAACGTAGCGTTGCTGTGCCCTGCGTGCGCGCGCATCAACGTTACGTTGGAGTATATTGGACCCTTCATGATGCGCTCGCGGCCATTTCGCTAGCTCCTCTTATACCAAATTTGGTGTTACTTGACGTCAATGGATGACGAAGTAGTTGCAAATACTAAATTTGGTATCAATTGACGTGAATAGATGACGAAAGTAAACGACACATCCAAGCATGATAATTATGACACGGAAGTCATGTACGGCACAATTTACCTCCACCTCGTTACGTGCTGATTTTAACGTGACATATCAACTTTTCTAATTCGTGCTTTGTATATCATCGATTCCCACTGTACGTGGGATCTGCCATTTTTTTTTCTACCAAACCATTCAATTCTAAGTGTTCGATTGCCCAGTTTAAATGTATACAGGAGAAAACCAAGCATATTTCACTATGACTAGCCCTGAAAGGGTGTTGGTTCCAATCTGGTCACTTTTAAGTACGAAAGACGCACTCGAAAGCAACGCCCGTAAGACTAGAGAAAGACAGAATTTCAGTTAACGACAACTGTTAAAGAAGTTAAGGTGATCACTGAACAATCGTACCTTGTGGTACTTAAGAGTCTATAACGCAGTCTTCAAGCTATTACTCTCTGGTCCCAGGTCAGTATTTCTTGCTACGTTGGGAGCTCTGTTTATACCTGCACGCGAGCGAGGAGTCACGTGTGTGCTGTATGGTGAGACGTGGATGCTTTCGGCTGTTCTTCATAGAATTGAACGCGAATGAACTGCCTGGACGGGAAGTAACAATGGATAATACTACATTCTTACACGAAAGCCTGCCTTTCGGCATATTACTTGCTAAGAGATACACAAGAATGTTGATGTTGTGGGCGTTTACCAATGAGTAACGACAGCGCGGGCCATGTATTCAGTGTGCTATGCCAGAAAGGCATTCTGGACGAAGGCCTCTCGCTTTCAAAAGACCTCTACATTTTCACGGAATCAGTCATTACTCAAGCCTACGTGGACTGAAACTGAATGGGCTCAAATTTTATGATTGCTTGCTCTCACTTATGTTATTTCCATTTAAATGTTAGCATTCGTACTTCTACAGCAGATTGACGAGATTTAATAAAGCGAAACTGGCATATACATATGAACTTCTTATGCAACCTTTACCTTATTTCTACGTTTTACATATGGTCGGGTCTTTACGCAAAGGCTAACAAATTAGGAGACTTTAATGTCATAATGTTTTATGTGTGACTGCCACGACGTTTTATGGGTCACTGAATTGCAACTATTCTAAAATGACACATCCGTAGCGTGAAAGCCGAGCTCTTTTGTTATTAGGAAGCGGTCTATTTTTCGTCATAGCTGTTTCTTAACGCTAGCTCAGGAGGACATTTCTCTGGGCCACTGTTCATTTACAGGTCAGCAGGAGTCCTTTCAGTGCGTCGGACTAACACATTTGTTTATTGTGATTGTCACTAACTGCATTTAGGGTCCGTTTGAACTTTCACAGGCGGTGGTGGGGAACCTTTCTGCGGCATTAGTCACCGTGGCTGACTACTTGGAAGGCTGCAGGAAGCTGCGATTTTCAATTTATTACTGTAGTCATGGTTTAGCATTTTAAGCCACGTTGGCGAACGCCTTTGCGCATGCTGCGTAAAGGTGCTTAGGCGGCAGTAGTCCATGTTTACCGCACTGTGAAAAAGTGACAGTGCATCTTCAGAAGCTATGTCACGTTGAAATTGAATTTCCTTATTATGCATACTGCACATTCATAGATGGAGAGATCGTCGAAGAAAAGCTGTGCTTGAACAGCTTGACGAGTTTGGAATCCTCCGTTCTGAGACGAAGGCAGCATCTCATATATGTGCGCGTATTCTGTCGTTAAACGGAAGTACATCAGCAAGAGCTGCTTACAAGTAGTACGTCGTCGCGCCTGCACCGCCCTTGTCCTGTTTTCGAAAGAAATAATGCCAATTAGGAATAACAGAATAAGATTTTTGGCCAAATTATGCTTCCTCGAAATAACGGGTGCATGCCTACCCGCCACAAATGCGTCGCTGGTGAAGTCGCGCTCGAAGTTTCAGCGTTGGTTATAATGACCGCCATTTGGAGCATGCGTCTCACTCACTCACTCACTCACTCACTCACTCACTCACTCACTCACTCAATCAATCAATCAATCAACCAATCGATACTAAACGTGCACTGCACGACCTGTGCTTGTGTCACTACATAATGTTGGGCAAAGTCACCATGGCTATCGCAACAGCATAAATGCAGCTTTTGCGGCCATTTCTGGCGACGGATGTAGATATACATTCCTCTGCACTGGGAAAAAGCTCTCGCTCAAGGCGATCTCGAAGTTTTTTTTATTTAAAGAATTTGTAAAAAAAAAGCCGTCAAAGGTTATGCAAAAATTGAAAAAATAAAGAAAACACCTGCCTGCGCGGAAGGTGCAGCCCAGTCAAACCGAAAGCTAAAAAAGCGGCCTTTCAAAGAATTTCCAAAACACTAATTAAGGAACTACTGCATACACACTTGCTTGATACCCACTAGGGCATTAATAATAAACTTTTGGGTAGTAGGTCGGCATAATTATCTACTTCCATTAAAAACAATACTTATTATTTATCATTCCTTATTTATGTCCTATGTAAACTATTGCTTTATAGTATGGGGTGACACAAAACAAACAAATATTGAGAAGCTTACTAGACTTCAAACTAGATTTCTGAAAATTATTGCTAAGAAAGAACCATATCAATCAGTTATGTACATGCAACAAAATATAAACTAATCAGTTTTCAAAATCTTTACAGTTACAACGTTTGTAGGACTATAAAAAAAGAGCTGAAGCAAAAAACTGTACTATCTGACTTAGCCAACCTGCAACCTTCGGAAAATAAATATGATACCCGTAAGCATAACCTCTGGTTAATACCACGATCACGCACAAAGTACGGTGACCAATGGTACGCAGTGTTATTCCCAGAATGTTGAATTATTTAAGCAGCAATGACGTAAATATAGAAACCATGACCACAAAAAATATTGCATCTCTGTTCTTATAAATTGTATTATGATGAAATCTACCCTTTTGTATCCGTTTGACCTCTTATGTATTTTTCAACACATGTATACACAGCCTCTTCAAGCTACTGATGTTTTGTTCTTCTATTCGTAGGAACTGTTGTATCCTGTTTACGTTCAGATTATGTAATTATTTTATTCCCAATAGCATGGGAATTTCTGTACATTATGCTTTTGTTCTCATTTGTATGCCACTGCTTGTGACCCATTTATTTTTAGGTAGCGGGAGCTAGTCAAGCTGTTTTAGTGCAGCTTTTACTCCCGCCATCCTTCATGTTGTACTAGACATGAAAATAAAGATTCAATTCAATTCAAATTCAATTCATTCGCTATGGTATTTTTCGTCCTTCTTCTGAGAAACGGGGTATCCGCAAAACTATTGCAAGGAATTTCGTGCCAATTGTTCATGCAGGGGCTGACGACGATGATGAATTATGGGGGAAGTGGGTATGCGCCACAGTTAATAGGGAACAAGAACAAGCTTTTGTAATGGGTTGGAGCATCGGACGACCCAGTCGACACGCTATTCGCATTGTGCGATGGCTGGTTGTTCTTTCGTTGTTTTAAAACGCCTCATAAGTCTATTAACGCGATTGCCTTCCCGAGGTCATTCCTGCCTAAGACAAGTTTGCAAACAAGTCACGAGCACCAGCGTAAACTCAGTGGTAAAATACTGGGCTGGCACCCACTGGACGCGGGTTTGAGCCTCACTGTGTCTTGGTGCTAGTTTTTAAATGCGAAGCTGTCTTAGCAAACTTCGGTGCCTTTGAGCGTATCTATCTATCTATCTACTATCTATCTATCTATCTATCTATCTATCTATCTATCTATCGATCTATCGATCTATCTATCTATCTATCTATCTATCTATCTATCTAGCTATCTACTCTATCTATCTATCTATCTATCTATCTATCGATCTATCCTGTCCTGTCCTGTCCGGGTCTGTCTATCTTATCTATCTATCTATCTATCTATCTATCCTATCTATCTATCTATCTATCTATCTATCTATCTATCTATCTACTATTCTATCGATCTAATATATATATCTATCTATCTATCTATCTATCTATCTATCCTATCTAATCTATCTATCTATCTATCTATCTATCATCTATCTATCTATCTATCTATCTATCTATCTGTCTGTCTGTCCTGTCTATCTATCTATCTATCTATCTATCTATCTATCTATCTATCGATCTATCTATCTATCTATCTATCTATCTATCTATCTATCTATCTATCTATCTATCTATCTATCTATCTATCTATCTATCTGCCTGCCTGCCTGCCTGCCTGCCTGCCTGCTTCCGTCTGTCTGTCTGTCTGTCTGTCCTGTCTGTCTGTCTGTCTATCTGCCTGCCTACCTGCCTGCCTGCCTGCCTGCCTATCTATCTATCTATCTATCTATCTAGCTATCTATCTATCTATCTATCTATCTATCTATCTATCTATCTATCTATCTATCTATCTATCTATCTATCTATCTATCTATCTATCTATCTATCTATCTATCTATCTATCTATCTATCTATCTATCTATCTATCTGTCTGTCTGTCTGTCTGTCTGTCTATCTATCTATCTATCTATCTATCTATCTATCTATCTATCTATCTATCTATCTTCTATCTATCTATCTATCTATCTATCTATCTATCTATCTATCTATCTATCGGGGCATGTAGGACTTTCAGCTCTCCTGGCTGTTTCGATAATTGGTATCGTTACCAAACTTGGTATGGCTTAACATGACTGTATGCATAACATGAAAATCATGACATCTATGTCATGAATGTCGTGATTCAAATTTCATGGTCCTGCAGCTTTTGCAGTGGTTCTGTTTACATAGCATGTCGCTAAACTGGTATGGTATGACATGATCGCATGGCGAAAACAAGCGACAGACTCTAACATGAAAATCATGACAAGTGTGTCATGTTTGCAACATGACTACATGTCGCTCATGATGCGCTCGCGGCCGCTTCGCAAGCGTCACATGTACCAAATTGGGTATTACGCTACGTGAATGAATGACGAAGGTACTTGACTGGTGCAAACTTGATAATCATGAGATGCGTTTCATGTAACAACATGACTACATGCCACGCTCATCATGCGCTACCGGCCATTTCGCTAGCTTCACTTATACCAAATTGGGTATCACGGGACGTTAATGGATAACGATGGTATGATAGTGGTGGAAACACGATAAACATGAGATGCGCGTCATGTAACAACATGACTACATGCCACGCTCATCATGTGCTGCTGGCCATTTCGCTAACTTTACTTGTACCAAATTGGGTATCACTGAACGTGAATGGAAAACGATGGTGTGATACTGGTGCGAACATGATAAACATGAGATGCGTGTCATGTCACAACATGACTACATGCTACGCTGATGATGTGCTCGCCCCCGTTTCACTAGCTTCACATGTACCAAACTCGGTATTACGGAATGCGAACGGACGACACAGGTAAATGACACATCCAAACATGATAATCACGACATGCGTGTCATGTAAAAACACGACTACATGCCACACTTTTGATGCGCTCGCGGTCGTTTCGCTAGCTTCATATATGCCAAACTTGATATTACGCGACGTCAATAGATGACAAAGGTATGTGACTGGTGTAAACATAATAATCATGAGATGGGTGTCATGTGAGAACATGACTACATGCCACAGTCAAGGCGCCAATACATTTCGACGTGACGCGGTGCGCGTGCTCACTGGTGTTCATTTCGTCGCGTCATGGCGGCGTTGCCCACGCCAGGCGCCAGTCCTGCCACATACTCGCAGGTGCGTGCCGCGCTGCGTTACATTGACGCACGCGCGTTTCAGCGCGTGCGGCGTCCTTACGTCACGAAAAAAGGGAGACGCAGTGTTGTCTGGGTAATGCATCGGCGCGAATTGCAGCATGTTGCATTTCGCGCCGGTAGCCGTCGAGCCGCACCAACGGACGCTGGTCGCGCCGGTCGCGCCTGGCGTCAGATTATAGAGTGCTCGCGTTTTGCTAACGTAGCGTCGCTGTTCCCAGCGTGCACGCGTGACAACGCTACATTGGAGTATATTGGGCCTTTCATGATGTGCTCACGGCCGTTTTGCTAGCTCCACATATACCAAATTTGGTGTTACGCGAGGTCAATGGATGACGAAAGTATATGACTGATGCAAACATAATTCTGACGCGCGTATCATGTAACAACGTGATCACATACCACGCTAAGGGCGTGCTCGCGATCGTATCGCTAGCTCCACATATACCAAATTTTGTATCACGTGAGGTGAATAGATGACGACAAGAAACGACACATCCAAACGTGATAATCATGACACGGAAGTCATGTACGGCATCATTTAACTCCCCCTCGTAATGTTGTGCTGATTTGAAAGTGACATACAAACCTTTTTCATTCATGCTTCGCATATAATCGATTCCCACTGTACGTGGGATCTGCCAATGTTTAGATGATCAGTCTAACTCACATCAGCCAGTGAGCCACAGTCACGCAACTGAAACTCGCTGAGGGCCAGGACAATTTCTTTTTTCTAACTTCGCACGATGTGGTTATGGACACCTGCGGTGGCGGCGGTGGACAACTGCGCGTGAGTGAGTGAGTGAGTGAGTTAGTGAGAACAACTTCCTTATGGTCCAGTGCAGACGCTGAGGTTGCCACGCGTCACCCGGCTACTCCCAAGTGGGGACCGGCAGGTCTAGCCTGACGGCCCTGTCGCGGGCACTCTGGACGGCCAGGATTTGGTCCTGAAGTTCTGAGCTGTGCAAAAGAGCATCCCACTCAAGTTAGCTATAAGTCGGTCCAAGCGACCCGTACTGCCAGAGCATGTGGGATAATGTAGCGGTCTGCCCGCAAGCAGCGCAGGCGGCATCGGGGAATTTGTGAGGATAAATTGCATTTAGGTATGCTAACGACGGGTACGAATGGGTTTGAAGTAAGCGCAACGAGACGGCCTGTGCTCTATTGAATTTTTAATGTGGCATTGGGAATTCCCGCCTCGCCAAGTAGTGACCCGAGTTTCGATCTTATAATAGCTTTCGGTGTAAAACTACTGGACTGATTCGAATGGCGTTTTGTTGCTCATGGGACAGGGAGTCACGATGCAGCAGAGCGGTGAAAGTAAACATGTGTCGCTACTTATGCACACAATGTGTTTCCCTTGGTGGAGAATAAGGGCATCGCTACTATACACCACGCCAGCCTGGCTGTCGGAAGCCAGTGTTATTCACGCGTTCTTCGTCCGCAGATGCTATCGCTTACTTTCTATCTTTGCTTCGGCAAACGGTATGAAGAAAATAACTGTATAAAAGAGAAGGAAACACGTTAGCTAGCGAGTTTCGAATGTACGACTCTGCGCTTAGAAACTGGAGCCAGCGCCTACTAGACAGCAGGCCTGTGCAGCCGGCTACATGACAGCATGCTGCTTGGACCGAAATTTTGATGTTACCTTTTTCGTCACGACTTGTTTGGCAATGGAAATTTTGGTCCAAATACCATGATTTGACAAAGTGAAGTGCACAGGCCTGCTATCTGAAAAAAAAAAATGTTGTTCTTGAAGGTTACAAAATTGCTGGTATTTCTTGCAATATAAATAAGCGTCATGCAGTTCTCATAATTCTAGTCACAACTAAATTCAGTTGCTGCGCGAGATCGTTTAGCATTGGTGGCCTTAATGGTTTGCTCGGTCTCTCGTCACGCCAAATGTTCTGTGGCCAGCGGAGATGACACAGGATGCTGCGGCTTCTTGCTGGCTCGGGTGTTAAATTGCACATGCGCTAAACTATTTTCACATCCAGAACACGCAGAAAGTGCTTCGGAGTCAGCAGAGTTCCCATAATGCATTGTAACTTTAGTAGTATTTTAAAGAGGTCCAGCACCGATCTACAGATATAGATTCAGATACAGTTTCAGAACCCCTTGTGGAAATTAGAGCAAGGTGTGTTTTTGTTGTCAGTTTATTTAAAACGATTGCTGGGGCGCTTGCCTTCAAGTACTCATAAATTCGAAATAACGCCTGTTATAGAACGTCTCCGGTTTTGTTAATTATTTTTAAATAAAACCCCTATGTGCTTTAATTGTGTCAGAAAGACAAAGGGGATCATGAAAAGTAACTTTACATGTAGAATACTAGCTATAAAACAATCATGTAATCATATGCGATTCCGGCAAACTTGCACTCAGTCAGTTTTGACTGAGTGCAAGTTTCGCTCCACTCATCATCATTCGCTCCTTTGATATGCTGTGAATTTTTGGCTGTTTCGCTGAAATCACTATGACTGGTCCGCAGTGGTGGAATCAGGCGGCAGCCGTTCGAAACCAGCCTGGAACTACAGCTGGTGCCGAAAGGGCCACCGTGCTGCATGTCGTCATCGCTCATAGAGGCCGCATTCATAATAATTGCTGGGATTTTAGGTCGAAAAACCGCGATATGATTACGAAAGGTGGCGCGTAGTGGAGCGCTGAGAATTTCGACCATCTTCGGTTCCTTAACGGGCACCAAGATCTAAGTACACGGGCCTTGAGCTTCTCATATCCATCAAAAATACGACCCGCCGCGGCCGCAATCCTATTCCGTGACCTTCGGATCAGCGATCGAGCACCATGACGTTACACTAGGCCACTGTGGCAGGTAGAAACCGGATTTCCCGGTATGAAGGCATGCAGGACACTGCGGTTGTCATCTATGAAAAAAAAAAAAACAGTCTTTTTGCGTTTGTTTTGGTCTTTTGCTTCAAGCGTCTAGTGTTATCGTTTCACAAAAAATGGCAGCATATCCACGGAGTGAATGATGGAGAGTGGGGCGAAGCATCCGTCCGTCCATGCGTCCGTCTGTGTGACCGTCCATGCGTCTGTTCGTGCGCCCATCCCTGCGTTCGTTCATGCATCCGCGCCTGCGTCCGTTCATGCATCCATCCATGCATCTGTCTGTGTGTCCGTTCGTCCATCTATTCAACACTCCAAGTCCCACCATCTCGCATCTTTTTATCATATATTCCCCATATAGAAGCACCGCCATTCAGTGGACATTCCAAGGACTAAACGAGAGGTGGCACACGCACACTTTCTTACGGCTTGCGCTTCGGGTCTACTTCCCACCTTCAACCACCTTGAAGTCATGGTATATACTAGTTCGCTGTATTCATGGCACTGCGGCCCAATGCTCGCTAAAACTTTCTAAAACTACGGAGGTTACGCCAAGCGAGTATAACGTAGCAACCTTTTCCTGTAAGATAGTGCTCAATGTACATGCCAGTGGCTGCTGATGTGAAATGAGAGACAGGAAGATTCAGCTTTTAATTTCTTACGGCTTGCGCTTCCTATCTGCTTTCCCCCTTTAACCACCTCGACTTCATTCATGGTATATACTAGTTCATTGTATTCATGGCCATGCGGCTCAACGCATGCTAAACCTTTCTAAAACTAAGGAGGTTACACCCAGCGAGTATAATGTAGCATCCCTTTCTTGTCCGATAGTGCTCAATGTACATGCCAATGGCTGCTAATGGGGATTGCAGCGTGCGCGTTGACTAAAAGCCGAATGCTCCTGTCTCTCATTCCCCATTAGCAGCCATTGGCATCTACATTGAGCACTATTTTTTATTGTTAAACAACGTACAGAAGAAATCTCTCACCGGCACCATCTAGGAGGTCAAATGTTATACCTATTTCGGGTATGTGCCACTGGTGGCTACGTACTACGAGGGACGCATAAGCCACGCCATAAGAAGCTTCGCCCCTAAAAAAAAAAGGGGGCGGGGGCGCTAACTGGACTTTAATTCTACACGTAGCGTCAGACGCAGCTCTGTGTACTGCTTAACCTCTCAACGGGGAGGCTTAAAATTGAATAAATGAACATATGTGAGTTCATGGAGTCCGTGACCCAATATGTTTCAGTTGTCGACAAAAAAAAAACAGTATAAAGCACTAGCATTGAATACTTATAATTACTGTGCATCATTGTTTTTCCTTCCATGTCACATTTGCTGTCGTGATGTGCTGTTTGATAATTACGGTTCTTCAACATACAGTCAAGCTTTTTTTTTATTGCGCGCTTGGCTACTAAAAGCGGATATCACCGTGGAAGGTAGAATTTTTGGAATACGCAGTTCGAATACAACTGAAATCAACAGAATTTCAACATTAGGGTTACTTGTATAACTTAGGTTCATAATGTAACGATAAGAATCGTTGGAAGCACAGGAAAAAAAAAGAACAGCAACTTTACCTTATACAAACCGCCACAGCCAGCAGAGTCAGCCATGGACGTATCGCAGTCATCATCACGAAAAAGTTTTGAGCCCGTCGCCCGAGCACTTGATGCTTCTAGCTGTCCTATTGGTACTGCAGGGCGCTTTTAGATGGCTTTAGGTGAAAAACAAAGTACAAACACTCGTATTATTTAAAATGCAGTGCTCTTTATTAAGGTCTTTGAAACGGCCTTTGATAGCCGCCCTTCAACTTCAAGGTCAGTTTGTCCGCTGTCCTTGCGCGGTGTTCTTTTTAACCGCGCGACAAAGAAGTATACATTTTGGTGACATGTCAATATAGGCAGGTTTTCCTGCAGGGAGGTATGATGATCAAATGTGTTTCCGAAGTGAAATATGTTTGCACATGGCTGGTCTACAAACTCCGAAAATATCGCAGCAAAACTGTGGAGGAAGCGCCTGGGGTAATGAACAATTATTGATTGTAATCAGAGTATTTTTTGTGTGTCATGTATGATGAGCGTTTTCTGCCGAGGCCGCATTACAACAGCACATTGGATTAAAATGGCATTGTGAAAGTTAAGTTGCAAATAACATCACCATTTTAAGAGCAATTCGGCTACACTGTCAAGGAGTACGCGCACAACACGTTTTGTCGAACACAATCTTTATTCAACAATGGCAGTTTGCCCATCTGAGTTTTTTTTTGTCTTGAACATTTTTATACGCATATTGGAGTGTGAAATTTTCAGTTGTTGGATTTACTGCTGTCATTGAATAACTGAAGTCATAGCGATAGAATTACAGGGGCGAGAAAGATAATTTTCTTGTCCCAGTAATTTAACTGATAGGAGCTGAAATACTGCAACTGCGATCCCCACAGTGCAAAGTCGGAGTTTCCGCGCAAGTGTACGCCAGCTGGACATATGTGACAATTTTTTGGACTTTACTTTATTAAAGACCGCTGAAGGAGGTCTTACATAAACTACTAATATATAGAAAAAAGGTTGAGAAATAATGAACACATGTAACTCCGTGGCAAGTAGGCACCGTAGAGAATTATTTTCGAACGGTAATATCAGCACACTGTGGGAGAAACCCTGTCGACCGGATGTTGCATGCGCCATAAAAGAGGCGGAAAGCGTCGCAATCTTGCTGAGTGGCCAAGCGATTTCATGGCTTGAGCGATGTGGTACGCAGATAGTGTATTTATTAAAGACGATAGTCTTTCTTGGATACCTTCGACGCAAAAATTTTGGTCTTTCTTTCTTTCTGTCTGTCTGTCTGTCTGTCTGTCTGTCTGTCTGTCTGTCTGTCTGTCTGTCTGTCTGTCTGTCTGTCTGTCTGTCTGTCGGTACATTTGTTTGTTTGTCCACTCTTACCGGCATCGGGTACTTGAAATGACCGGCACCATCCGCCGCAACAACACTGAACATCTATGCGACCACCAATGTTGCTCAAGATTTAGCGTTCATGCATGTGCAATTGTCCATTAAAAAGCAATTATTTCGCATGTCTGTGGCGCCATAACAACACGCATATATTCTGCATATGTATCTGTTACTAGAAAACGCATACATAAGTAATTTGAAGGGCCGTAGCACTTATCACGCTGTGCTTACCATGCAACGCTTGCACGGAACGGGAAATGTTTCCAACGCTTTGCTAAGACGAGATGGTGGTGGCACCTACCCGTCACCTCGCGTTCTACACCTTATCACCTCTGAGACGGGCGCGCACGGCCACGCGCTTTGTTTTCCAAAAGAAACTACCAGGTGGGGCTCATGGCTCACGTGTGACATGTCTTGATGCGCTCGTGAGCCTCCACTGCCTGCTCGAAGCACTCTAACGCAGCGCCTCCCGAATACCATTCACCAATTTTCTTGCGCAGAACATCAAATAAATGTTTTGTTCACTCTCTCCACACCCAATACTATTGTCTTTCGACGACATTTGCAGATCACATGCAGATACGGGGCCAATTTTTTGAGCATGGTCAGTGAGTGGCGCTGCCACAAAAATAATAAAAAAGCTAGGGAGACTTCATGTGTGCGTGTAGGCGAGCACATGAAAGCTCCTTACAAAAGAAAAAAAAAAGTTTCTATCAACGGCAGTGATGTTCCGTGCGGGGAATTTTTCCGTTTTCGGGAATTCCCGCCTGTCATTCTGAGCAGAAGGGAAAAAAATTCCGCCATATCCACGAAGTGAATTATGATGAGTGGGCGAAGCTCCGGAGGTAAACCTGGTAAACCATGAATCCTCTGTACATTTTGCCCACTCGATTTTATTACATCGCTCCCCCTAGCGTACGTCGCCGCACTAAATCGAACGATTGCCTTCAACCAATGACACGCACGATATGTGACATCATTCCTATTTTATAAGATCTCGCGTCTTTCATCAACTACAAGTACCGCTTTCTAGTTTATAACATCATGCATCTTTTCATCATCAGCTACAAGTACCACCATCTAGTAAACACTACAAGAACTAAACGAGAGGTGGCTACATACAGGAGACGGTACCGCCATCTAGTGAACACTGCAAGAACTAAACTAGAGGTGGCTACATACAGGCTACAGGGGACGCACAGCCCACGCCCTAAGGAGCTTCGCCCCTAAAAAGATCTTCGTGATATCGTAGGGAATTTCCGTAAGGGTTATAATCTGCAAAGAGTGGCTACTTTTGCTGGGTGGTATTGCATTTTTGAAAGAAATATACTTTCTCAATGCGCAGGGAACGTTTCAGAGAGGAGACAGATAGGATATAGCGCATTATATAGAATACAGAGAGGATAGTGCCCTCTATTCTGTCTTCTTTCTGAAACGTTCCCTGCGCAACAGGAAAGCATATTGCTTTCAAAAATGGTTTGAATTATTCTATGATGACCGATAATTAGCGGTCACAGGATGCTTCGTCTGCTGTAATCGGTTCTGGTGAGTGCACCACGCAAGCATAGCCCTTGAAATTTGTTGGTGATATTCACGCGGAGCGATTTCAAGTTCACTATTGGTGTTCGTTTTGAAGCCCACATTGTGCAGTGTGCTAAGAGTATCTAAATTAATAAAGTCATGTTTTTGTTCTGCGTGACGATAGTTATAGCGCGAGAACAAAACGGCGACACAGGGACAAGAAGGACACGAAGGTGTGTCGTCGTTTTGTTCTCGCGCTATAACTGTCGTCATGCCATACCAACTAGCCCAAGCTGCCACACTTCTTTGTTCTGCGGATGTGAAGGGGCTAGTCATGATTTCAAAAGTAGTCAGCACGTCAGACGCGTGTAATTATAATATGTGTGGCGTGGATGGGGGAGGAAATTAGTACTGTTGGGCAGGAAAATATGCTGGAAATTTTGACAACGTTTGCCGGAAAAAATCCCCGAAATAGGGAGTGTTCATGTCTCTAAATAGGAATTCTTCTGCGTAGTGCGGAACATTGCCGATCAAGAGTAGACTCGACATGTGGTAACGAAGTGCAAAGATGGATAGAGTTGATTGCCTTTTCGTATCATATACACTATACGGCGCGATAAGGACGACCAAACAACCAGACGGCAGGATTCAGAAGACTCAAGTGTGTCAACAACGTAGAGCTGATGCGGGCTCTACATGTCAGCGAGGTACTTAATGCTTGTTGTGATAATGAACTTGCGACCCAGCAATTCTGTGTGTTCTGGCGCGTCGCGTAAACAACGTTTCAGAAGGCCGAGTGTTTTGTAAGCAGACCCTGGCTACATTAGTCACCGAGTTAAATGTCACTGAGTTATGTTACCGAGTTAAATGAAGTGACAAGGTTTTGCTATAAGTACTTATAGACTGTGTAAGAAAAATATACGTGGTTTGCGAAAACGCGAAAAAAATGCCCAGTTCGCAATATACGTCGCACAGGGCTGGGTCACAGAGCTGGTTGGCACGTTTCAGCTTTCCTTGTTAAGCACCTCTACAGGCTGCCCAGGCGGCCATAGAGCGCATGCCGGCTCATGATGATCCCAGTGTTCTACCTACGACACACGCTGTATCTTGACTATAATAAATCTGCTGTAAATTCCCGTTCGTCTTGAAGTCTTTGAGTGGCGTCCTTCCAAGAGCGATGCCAGAGAGAGGACTCAGGCGCCGCCGTTCGCGCGCGCGCTCGTTAGGTAATGGCTACTGGACTCTGTCGGCCAGTCTGTCCTGCTCGAGGTGTTGAAACATTACTGGACAACTTCCCAAAGAAATTCGTATTGAGTGGTCGAGCAAATGCTGCGTGAAATCGAGAGGAGTTGCTGCCAGGAGCGCGTTTAGTGCAGATTGCTCCTGGAATCGTCTGCTATAGCCATTAATGTGTACATCAGCGTTTATGGTGAGGAGGAGGTAAAAACTTTATTAGACCAAGGGATTTGGGCACTTACGTCCCAGGGTCCCCGCACGACCCCACTGCACTATGCGTTCATGAGTTCATGCAGTTCCATAACGTGGGCGGCCCGGTCAGTGGCGATTTTCTGCTTGGCCGGGTCCGTCGAGCGCAGCAAGGTCTCCCATTCCTCCCATGTGGTCAGTGGCTCCGGGCCCCGCGGGGGAGGGTCCGGCCGGGCATTCCATGAAAATGTGAGTAAGGGTAGCGTGGGGGTGAGTGCATTGAGCACAGGACGTGGCGTACGCTCCCGGGTAAATGCGGGAAAGAAAAATGAGGGGAGGGAAGGGTGCGGGTCTGAAGGTGACGCCATAATATTTGGTGAAAATTTTTGAGGGATCGGTGGGGTGGTGGGTATAGCTGGTGTTCGGCGCGATATGACTGGGTCATCTCGTTGAACGAATGCATGCGTTCCCTGGAAGAGCCCGACTCCGATTCCGCCGCCGCCCGGTTGATGAGACCTCGGGCGTGGTCATTGGCGGCTTCGTTGCCGGGATTTCCAGAGTGCGCAGGCACCCAGATCAGCTCCACATGGCGGGCCGGGTTTTTGGTGGGCGAGCTGAGAATTCTGAAAGCGCTCTCGTGGACTCGTCCTCGCGCGAAATTTAGGATCGCGGTTTTCGAGTCGGAAAGGACGTACCGGGCATCAGTGTGTGCGAGGGAAAGCGCGATCACCGCTTCTTCCGAGGATTCCGGGGTGGATGCAGGAGGAAGGTGGAGAGTTGCAATGGGTTGGAGTGTGCGATCAACGACTGCAACTGCCGCGTCGTCGCCCGTGCAAGCTGCATCCACCCATACGGCGTCCTCTTCAGAACCGTAGTATTTGTGGAGAGCTTTTGCACGGGCCTTGCGTCGGGCCGAATGGTAGGTAACGTGGGTGTTTCTTGGGAAAAGTTTAACTATTATCTGTGTGTGTATGGGTCGGGGGATTGGTAGAAGTGTGGGGTTGGCTGCTGGTATGTGAATATTGAGGGTGTTAAGTATGTAGGTCCGGTGAAAGTCTGAGCTAAACGAGTGTATTGCGCTCGTCTGTGGGCCTCAGTGAGTTCGTGTGTGGTGTTATGGAGCCCAAGCTGAAGAAGTTTAGTGGTCTGTGTGTTAGGGGGGAGGTGTAAAGCCACCTTGTAGGCTTTGCGAAGCATGGCATCCAGGGTGGCTATTTCTTCTTGTCGAAGTCGGAGATACGGGATTGTATAAAGGAAGCGGCTCAGTATGAAGGCATGAATGAGACGACACAAATCGTGTTCCTTCATGCCATAGTGTTTTCCAGAAACTCTGCGGACGAGGTGCGAGAGCGCATCCGTCACCCGCTTGAGTTTCCGGATAGTGAAAGTGTTACGGCCGTTATTTTGGATGTGAAGGCCCAAGATTCGGATTGTGTCGACCTCTGGGATAGGGCGCCCGTCCAGAGTAACGGTGATGGGGGCAGTGGGAAGAGTACGTGGTGAAGGGCGTATGAGAAGCAGCTCAGATTTTTCCGGGGAACAGGAGAGACCAATGCTTTGTGCGTGTTGTTTGTAATGTTTGCGGCGGTTTGTAAGGTTTCCTCTATGTCGCCATCACTACCGTGGGTGGTCCGCAGTGTGATGTCGTCTGCATAGAGGGTATTGTGAAGAGCGCGGGCTAAGGGAATGAGTGTGGCATTGAAGAGAAAAAGGGAAAGGACCGAACCTTGCGGAGTGCCTACACCACTGAGAGTATATGGAGGGGACGCATGGGGGCCCATATGAACCTCGGCCGTGCGTCCTGATAGGAAGGCTTGTATATAGGCGTACATACGAACGCCCACATTGAGGGGGGAGAGAGCCGCCATGATCGCTCGGTGTTCTACTCGATCAAAGGCCTTGGTTAAGTCCAGGGCCAAGACGGCTTTAGTATGAGCGGGGATGAGAGGATCAAGAATGCCGTGCGTCAGTTGAAGCATGGCGTCTTGGGCGGAGAGACACGGCGGAAGCCCACCATGCTGTGCGGGTATAGGTTGTGGTCGTGCATGTGTTGAGTCAATCTGTTTAAAGCAATGTGCTCGAGAAGCTTCCCGAGACACGATGTGTGTGAAATGGGGCGGAGGTTTTATATGGTAAGGGGTTTGTTAGGTTTAGGTATGAATACAATCTTGGCATGGCGCCAGGATTGCGGCAAGGTGCCTTCCTTCCAGAATTATTAAAGTAATCTGTAGTCTGTGCAATTGATTGATCATCCAGATTACGGAGCATGGAGTTAGTTATACCGTCTTTCCACGGTGCAGAGCTTGTTCGGATGTTCTGGAGGGCCATACGGACCTCTTGCTCCGATATGCCGTTGTCCAGGGCTTCATTCGGGGCTCCCGTGTAGGGCGGGAGAGGGGAGGAGGTGCCGGGTGCCGTGTGTGTTGTGCGTAGTTGGTCCAGAAGGGTGTCAGGGGAAAGCGTGGAGTTGTGAAGTAGGCGTGTGATGTGATGTTGTGACGTTGTGCGTGAGTGTGTAGGGTCGATAAGGTGCCGTAGGAGGGTGCCATGCGTACTTGGTAGAGAGGTTGCCAGCTATGCTGTTGCACAACTGACCCCAGTTGGAACGACACAACTCCTCGGCGTGCGCAGTTATTTGTGTCTGTAGCGTAGCCAGCCGGCGTTTTAACGTTCTGTTATGTTTCTGTCGTTTCCATCTCTCCAGTATGCTGTGGTGCGCCTCCCAGAGGTGGGCTAAGCGAGTGTCCAATGTAGGGGTGTTGGGTGGTGTAGTAATCTTTTTGTGTGTATGCGGTTATATCATCTAGGAGAGATGAGACCCAATGATCAATGTCTTGTATCGGGGTATTGGGAGTTCCAGACGAGCGGATCGGATAGCGTCCCAGTGAATCAGATTGTGGGTGAGGGAGTCGAGTCTGTGTGGTGTGTGAGGTATTTGTATGGTGATAATATAATGGTCGCTTCCAAGTGTGTGTTGTGTACGAGACCATGAGATATCTTTGAGAGAACGGCTGAGTGTGAGGTCTGGACTAGTGTCCATTGTTACGCTATTGCCGATTTGGGTTGGTGTGAGAAAGTTGTTATGTGTAGTGAGGCGCAAGTCTTGAATGGTAATCCAAAGCCTGCGACCCCGTGCTGTGGTGTACCGATAACCCGAGTCTGTATGCTGAGAGTTAAAATCGCCGCCTATGAGTAGGGGGTTTCGGCCCGCGATGCGGTGAATTCTCTGCAATAGCGCATCGAGAGTGGCCATGGCCTGGCGTGGGGTGTGGAGATATTGGCTATAAAAAATCGGAGGTGTGTTAAGTTTCGTGGGGATAAGTTCTATGAGGACGCACGGAGTGGAGGAGTGACTGTGTGTTCTTGGTAGGTAAGGGTGCGATGAATAAGTGTGGACACTCGGGGAGTGTCAGTGGGGTCTGAGTGTACTGCATGGTAACTTTGGAAGTTTGGCTTGGTGTTGCGTGTCCTGTAACAAAAGAAGTTTGGTGTATGGCAGGGAGGGCAAGTATTAAGAGCTGCAGCGGTGCGCGCTTGCCCCGAAGCCGCGGCAGTTCCATTGGATTAGTGATAGGTGGGTAGAAAGTATCACGACCCGCCCATATTGGAGCGTGGGCGGAGCTAGAATTGGTTGCTGTTGTTGCTGTAGTGAAGTGAAATAGAAGGAGCAGGTGTGTGTTAGATGTAGGTAGAAGACCCCTCATGTGATGAGCTGGTAGTTTCGAGCCTCTGAAGGCGGGTCTCAAATTGCGTAAACCTAGTTTCTAGAGTTTGGGTTAGGCGTGTGAATAGTGCATCCATATGTTGCTCAAAACGAGTAGACAGCTGCTCGACTGTCGTTGAAATTTAGCTTCTATGCGCGCCTCCAACGCTACCAGTTTGGCGTCAAATTTGGCTTCCAAGTTTCTTAGGTCAGCCTGATAATCGTCGACTGAGTCTGAACTGCGTTTCTTTTTAAGGGGGTTGAGGAGTGTGTGGCGGGGCCTGTTCGGTGACTGCGCAGTGGGTGGGGTGACTTGTTCTGGGGACAGCTGTTGCGAAGGAGGTGAGGGGGGAGTAGGGCTTTGTGTTAGAAGGGTCGTGAGACGGCTTACCTCCACACGCGGGCCCGGGCTCCTGGTCACGGGGTCCGGGGCAGGGCGGAGTGGTTGGTTGCCGGTGGTCTGGTCCCATTGGGCGTCTCAGCTTGTCCGCCTATTAGGTTGGTCGGAACTCTTCGACTGCCCTTTTCGTTGGCCGGCATGTGGCTCAGAGCGTTTGGTGCTTGCACCGCGTAGTTAGTGGTCTACTCCTTCCTGTCATCGTGGTTCACGTGGTGACTTGGGCCTGGTTACTTTAGGTAGGTGCCGGTGCTTACACTCCCGGGTCCCCGACAGATGTGGGCCTTCGCAGATGATGCAGACTGGAATACACGTGGATTTGCCTCCTTCGGGGTGTAATTGGCCACATCTGGTGGCACCTGTGCGTCCTAGGTTGTATGCATACATCCGGGCGGTGGCCTATGGTCCAGCAGTTACTGCACGTCTCGAGCCTTGGTGTATAGGGCGTGCACAGATGCAGTCCTCCATCCACCATAAACAATCTTTCGTGGGACGGTGGCTTGTCCAAAGGTAATGAGAATCGATCGCGTGAGTCCCATTCGTCGAGCGTCTAGTATAGTTTCGTGGGGGGTTGCGGGAGATTAAGTCCGCGAGTAGTTCTTGTGGTGATTCCTTCCAGTAGGCGTTTGTAATAACACCCCTGACTGAGCCATCGGGGGGTGCGATGTATGCCGTCATGACATACTCATGCTTGTCGTAGGTGATGTGCTGTAGCTGCACAAGCTTGAGCGCGTCCTTTTCATTCACCGCAGACACTGTGCAAGTGTTATTGACAGGGTGAATCCGAAGGATCAGCGTAGATGGGGTCGGTCAGCGCAGCGGCCTGCATGAGAGCGGTGAGGAGGTAGCGTGGCTGGAGCGTCGTAAGGTCAAGGCCTCCCTGGGAGCGGAACACCACTTTAAATCCGTCGGGTGGAAGAGGCGGTAGTTGCTTGATCTTTTGGGCGGTTGTATGGAGAACGCGCAGCTGCGTCGAAGAGCTCTGTAGCCCGGGAGTTGTGGCGGTCTGCGGAGTCTCGCGCGACTGGCTCGGCGTCTCTCGCACAGAAGGATCGGTGTTCGTACCGTGGGTCGCGTTTCGTGTTTCCCGGAGGTTTGCCTGGGCTCTGAGGACTTGGGTCCAGTCCCGAGGGTCATACTGGCTTGGGTACATGTCCGTGCCTTGTACTCGAACCTCCATGCTGGCCTAAGGTGAGGAGGCTGCGGCGCGACGCGTCGCAAGGCCTAGGACGGCGGTGGCGCGACGGGTCCTGGTTTTTTGGACCTGGTGGCCCTCCTGGGGCTCGCCGAAACCTCAGGAGGGGTTAGTGGAGAGCGCTCACCTGTATGAAGGCGTTCGTGTTGTTGAGAGCATTCGAGATACCAGCGATTGCTTTATGGTGAAAATTCATTTGCTGATTGTTTTATGAATGTGCAGTTCTCAAAATGACTTCCCAGCCCGTTTTCGATTACTGAAATTTATGTTTTGGCTGCGGCTTCCATGTCGGCGTTAAAGCGTTATAGATGCATGTATAACCGCTTGCCGGCGCATGTTCGGTGACTAAGCCCCCGTATTCACAAACGCTCCTCGACTCGACTTCCACCCTTCACTTGACAGAGTGAGCACTGCGCCATCACTTGGCTAAAAATGACGCTGCGTTACTCAAGAATTGTAGCAGATTATCGCTGATATGCAGTGACTTGCCGTGACTAGAGATGGCGCTCCCATAGGCTTTCTCAAGTGAAGGTGAAGCGTTGAGTGAAGGGACGTTCCAGAATATGGGGGTAAGCCTGTTTCTTCGGTTCTGTACTGGTATTGGAAGTTTTGAGCTCATGAGAAACGACATGTGATGTCATTCAAATACATTAATTGTCGTTACACGCGCTAAACATTTATTAAAGCAACTTTCAGTAGCTGCTGTGTAAGCACGTCGTAAGTACTTAAAATTTAAATGAAGAATAAAAAGGATTAGATCACGAATCGAAATGGTGCACCGTGGTTATATAAAATATTTGTAGATTGTGCAGAGTTTTTTTGTAACATCTTTTAATCCCCACAATAATAAATTGACGATTGCTGACTCGTTCACGGCCGTCTGAAAGTATGCTGAACAGAATGACTGCATTCATATTAACGTAAATAAATAGAAAGCTTTCCAATCGAAAGTCGTAATAGGATGTATGAGCAATAAAATAGTGTAAGTCACCCCCAATGATCGACCGCTGTTAGCGTGTGGTGCGACGGCTGTGCTTTCTAGTACAGTGATCGCACCAGGATTCCAATATGCATTTGCTTGAAATGACCCGAAGACGAAAGCCATTTTCTATGTCTTCAGTCGATGCACTGTTGCTTCCCCGCTTCCCTCCGAATGATTGCTGGACAACGTGACTTTGCACTGCCTCCAGGATCGGATAAATTACACGATTTCTACACACACTCTTTGGTTTTTGCATTGCCTCCATGATCGGCCACCCATTCATAGAGGCATTGCAATGCGGCAATGACATGTGATGACCTAATCATATGACGTGGCGTTGTGACGTCACAAATTGTGGCGGTTTGTGGTGTGGTGATGACGCAATCACGTAATGATTTTTGCATCAATCGTGTTCATGGTGTCGACGCGGTACGCCAGTGGTCAAATTTAGCGTTCCAGGAGGTATCTAGGGCTCTCGACCTGGAATATTACTTCTTGATACAGTGCTGTGAAAAAATAACAACGGCGAGCCAAAAGGGCCAGAAAATGGCGGGAAATAGCTCTTTTCCACCCCTTACTGCACACATTCACCATTTTTCTGACTGCCTGCCTACCCAGCAGTACTTTTGTAGTCAAATGAAACACGAACAGCGGAGCGTGTTGCTCGCGAAACATGAAAGAAGTCGTGTGACGGACCGCGAGCGCACTGCGATAGTGCTGCTATAGGCTTTCTTTTCAACGCGTAAAAATAACAGCGCTAGACGTATCGTACAGGAAACAATTTGTCGGTGGTTTCTGAAAGTGCTCTACATCTCACTGTTCATATTTTGGGTTTCCAGCCCATAACTAAAGAAATATGTAATTAAACTTCATTAATTAATTAGTATGGTGAGAAATGAAAATAGCCTGAGTACCTACAGGCTAGTGCGAGTATTACGAGTTTGGTTCAATTCGCCACAGAAGTGTCTTTCATTTTCGAAATCTTGGCTCAAGTAATGTGGGGCAACCTGTATATATGTCGGTCGAATCCCGGCTCCCATGGCTGAATTTTCGATGGAGGTGGAAATGTTGTAGGCCAGTGTGCTCAGATTTGGGTGCACGTTAAAGAAACCCATGAATGTGGTTGAAACTTGCGGAGCCCTCCACTACGGCGTCTCTCATAATCATATGGCGTTTTTGGGACGTTAAACACCGCATATCAATCAATCAATATGTATATATGCCTGTCCCTTCCGAATAAAATCAGTTGAAAGTTTGTGTTTGTCTGTCGCTCGTCTTTATTTCGCGCTAAGTTACCGTAAGGCTAGGCAGCACTGCGTTATCGAGAGCAAGAGTGGAGCTCACGTACAAGCAGCATACTGAATGCATGTGCGTGTCTAATAAGGTAAGATAACTGCTGGTCAATTAGGATGAAATGCTAGATTACAAGAGAAGGCAAGTGGGTGAAGGGGAGAGAGAAAGTTAGGTGGGCAGATGAGATCAGGAAGATTGCGGTCATAAAGTATCTCTAATCACAAGCGTGCGAACTTCACCACGCGCACGTCGGCAGGCATTTCATTCGAAGCGGATAGTACGCGTAACAAGTTTTGATGTGCACTGAATTCACCCGATCTATATACCAGCTTTCTAGAATAACCCACTGGGCGATAAGGTATCAATTTTATTATTTAGGCAAATGTTTACACAGCGCTAATATTTGCTATTGAGTCGCAAAACTGATCGCGTTTCGCTTTATAGCCGCGTAGACTCTCTCTAACTCACTTAGTCGGACGTTCGTGCTTTCACGTAAGCTGTTTCAAAGCCATCTAGCCCAGAGAGTGACGCCAAGAACTCGAGGGCATTTTCCTGACCGCGATGGCTTTAGGTATGTAGAAGATATGTTAGATGTTAACGTTTATTTACGACCCACCGCGGTGGTCTAATGGTAATGGTGCACTACTGCTGACCCGCAGGTCATGGTATTTCCGATTCACAGTTTCAAGACAAGCGACTATAGCGCGCAGCGGCTTCTTCCCCCGCTTGGGCATGCAGGCTAAGCTTGATCACGGTATCATGGGCTTTCTGCACTCCAGAAAGTTGATGACTGTTGCTGGCGCTTCTGATGACGGAGCACAACTTGGCTTAATTGCTGCCCAGTAACTAGGGGCATCGCCGGAGCGTGTGCTCTAAGTGAGCAAATTTTTTATGAATGTGAAAAAAGAAATAAAAGGGACCCCAGTATGAACTCATGGGGAACTGCAAATTAGGGTAAAGTGTTCGACGTAGACCCGGTACAGTAATGGTGTTTGTCCGTACATAGACTACTGAATTCATCTGATGTGACGTCACGCATCGCGTGGACTGGAATTCGTTGCACTAAAGGCGGCTGCCTGAAAATCAAAGCGATACGGGAGCCGCAGCAGTATATAGCGGACGAACGTACGCACAATCCAAGCTGTTTATCTTCGTTTCCCAGATTGGTGTTATCTCTATCTTTTAGCCTAACTTCTCGTTGCTGTCTGTTTTTGTTGCACAACCGCTGCACCCGCCTTGTCGTTTTCTTGCCCGTGCACTGCTGCTTTTTGGTGCGGCTGTGTTAATTCGTGTGTGCCTATATCTGCCAAAATGCCTGTGAGCGGTGTGTGGCCAGCCTGAAGCGATTGATTGATATGTAGGGTTTAACGTCCCAAAACGGCCATATGAATATGAGTGACGCCGTAGTGGAGAGCTCCGGAAATTTCGATCACCTGGGGTTCTTTAACGGGCACCCAAATTTGAGCACACGGGCCCACATTTCTGCCTCCATCGGAAGTACAGACGCCACTACCGGGATTAGGTCCTGCGACTTGAGGGTCAGCAACCGAGTACCTTAGCCACTAGACTACCGCGGCGGGGCCAGCCTGAAGCGAGGCCTTGCCAGCTGAGGGGGCGTCTGTTGAAGTGCACCGATGTGAGTACGCCTAGCATGTGGGTAACTGCTCGGGCTGGTCTCAGGGCGCATTTGAAAGCAAAGGAGAGGTGGGGCGCAGTACATGGCTGCGCATAAATTGTCGTACGGTAAAATGAAGGGGTGCGGGAAGACGAGCTATGAAACCTGAGCCCGTTGCTAGTCTGGCGGACGTTGTCCAGGAGCCTGACACTCTTGCGGGTGTACTGGGGCAGATAAATGTGATCAAGTAATCGATACAGCTGATGTCTGATCATATGATGAAATTCTCAGTAAGCAGAAGCAACAAGATAGGAAAATCGGCAGGATAAGAAAGCACGTCGAAAGGCTTGAAAAAAAAAAACATGTTGCAATAACCTACAGAATAAAGAACTGGAATCATATCTGAATAACCTGAATGTGCACAGCTTGCAGAAAACATATGTATCTACGTGGTTTTCGGAGGACTCCAATTGAAACACTGATTGCAAAACTAAGCCACACCGCAATGTGGGTCAGTATTCATGAACAGAGTACAAACGTTGTTTACACTCACTGTTCACAGGCTCCCCGCTGAACTATATAGAGAACGAGCCGTAGTTCGATTTTTGCGGCAGTCTCTACTTGACGCATATCTTGGCCATAAAAAGGTCCTAAATAATAGGAAATCAAAGACTTCCACCGGCGGTCTACTCGGTACCTTCATAATACAGAAGTAAGTGAGTTCTCTAGGCACACCAACATTTTCCAGTATTCTTTTTTTCCGAGAACTGCAACCAATTGGAATTCCCTCCCTTCAGCTGTGGTGGAATGCCCGTCGCTACCATCCTATCTACAGGCCCTTCATTCCATGGGACATAGCTCTGACATAGATTTACATGAACCCTGACGCTTTTTTTTCTTCCATATGTTTTCGTATTGATGTTTTCACTAGTTATTTAAATATCTTGCTGCTGTGCTTGTATAAACTCGTTGTACTCTTCTTCTATTGCTGTTATTATCGCCGCAATGCTTCATGTGTGTTTATTGTAACCCTTTTTTTGTACTCATTGTACCCACTCCTGCCTAAGGTCTGAAGATCAGACTGGCAGTACTGCAATAAATAATAAATAAATAAATAAATAAATAAATAAATAGTAAATAAATATATAAATAAATTGATTGATTGATTGATTGATTTGTGGGGTTTAACGTCCCAACGCCACCACATGATTATGTAAGACACCGTAGTGGAGGGCTCCGGAAATTTCGACCACCTGGGGTTCTTTAACGTGCACCCAAATCTGAGCACACGGGCCTACGACATTTCCGCCTCCATCGGAAATTGATAAGAAATCAACAGCTACCATTGTCGAGAGCATGACCAGGCAACACAAGGACCATCTGCGCTATACGCGCACATTGACGGCTGTAAATGGCTATCGTTCTGCCTGGTACTCCAACGGGTGGAGCTCTGAAAGTAGAGGGTGCTCGAGCTATTGTAATCCGAAGTGAAAGCGAATTACTAGAGTTAGTTCTTTCATGTGCCACCGTCTTGTTTCTTGTAGCTTTTCCTCGGAAGAGCTTCTCCATTATCATACCTTACTGACTGCGCTGAGCTTGCAAATCGGGTTTGTAGTGACATCAACAAATACATAAACTATTTAAAATTCAGACCTCACATCTCGAAGAAACAAATACGACGAAATTGGGTGTTTTTTAGTGATGTGTAGCCAATGTCACGTCTGACTACGAAGTGATTATTCTAAAGTTTGGTTCCTATGTGTATTGCATGTGCTACCGCTCACCAGGCCAAACATATACAATTTCTTACCCCTTTTGAGTACACTGTTGCAATTTTTCAGTGAATTCAAGTGTTTCGAAGTGTACAGTGAACATTGGAGGCAGTCTGAACAATGATGTTTGTACTGATGGTGCTATAAAAAACTTTATTTAAAATCATTGCGAAACACTCATTTGTGTTACAGTGTAATAACCGCACCTACACGTTTTACAGTAAATACTGCCTCAAAATCAGTTCTCTTCATAAACAGACAATAAAGAATGGGCATAAAACTGCACGGTAAAACAACAGGCTAGATGACAATTCACAACAGATGTCTCGTATATTGACAAATGGGCAGCCTATATTATCGGGACGTAACGTGAACAAAATGCTGACGGCAAAAAAAAGTGCCACGAAGATGGAGAACGCCAGGAGAGAATAATGCGCTTGTTTTCATATTTTAGAGGTTGTTTAGCGGCCCTTTGGATGGCCTAAGACGTTCATTTGGCGTTCTAGATAAGCAAGTAAAACAAATAAATTTTAATTAGTGTACCTATAGGCAATTACGCTAAATGAGAGAATCGACGTCCTTAATATGATGAACCCATTACAGCTTTGAGGTTTTGAAAAGGCGGCCTCTATAGTAATACTTGAGGAGCAATAAATTTCAACGAAATTCAGTGGTGAAACCGGAACTGAAACAAAGAAATCCGCAGCTGCCATACCGCTCTGAGAGGTCCAAAATGAGTGAGCTTCGTTATATCAACCATCAACAGACTACATTGTGTAGGTGCGCGGGTGGCGCTTGCAAGTAGAGGAAACATGGCGCGCATACGTTTATGAACGCGGAAGGACTATATCTCCGTGTTCATTGAAGTGGGACTTCATTTGGTCGCCTGCTTGTTGCGCTTCTTCGCTGTCGCGGTCGCTGTTGAGCTTGGCTGAATTTAACTGAATAGCAGTAGTTGTGAGAGGCCGCCTGTGCTATATCTCTAAGCTGAGGCGGGGTCATTGAATGAAGAACGTCAATTCTCTTATGTAGTATAACCTTCTAACTGCTCTGAACAAAAAGATAATTAGTGTAGGTACTTTTTTAACTAATTGGTCGTCATTAAATATCTTGCTTACGAAGAATTTGGTTGTGCTTAATTAGATCAAGAAGTTTGATTCTTCTGAACTGAAAAAAATAGGCTGCCATATAAAGAAAATATCTTCACATTACTGATAAACAGAAAATCGAACAGATGATATCTTTTCATACTTTTTTATCAGACATGGCCGATCAATGTGTGATAGATTCATCTCACGAAGTAGGTTCTCATCATCTCAGTAACACAATGAGAAGTGCTAGAAAACGCTGGCGTTCCCTGAAATATTTTCCTTTGTTGCATAAGCCTTGCTACTCGTCGTCTTCATCATCGTACTCATATTCATCGTCATCGTGTTCCTCCCCTTCATTATAGTTGCCGTCACTATCTTCTGTTTAGTCACCTGAACCGGTTGCACTGTTGTAGTCCTCGTCATTATTGCCATCATCGTCGTCGTTGTCTTCGTCATTATCATCATTATTACCACCATAATCATCATTATCATCTTCAGCATCATCATCATAATTTTCGTTAGTGGAATTGAATGAAAATCTTTATTTCAGTGCTGCAGGACGCGCTTAGCACGTAGCGGGCGTCTCCCACGTAGGGACCGACAGGGAGTACCTGGCGGCCGCTTCGTGGGTCTGCTGGACGGCCCATGGCTGGTCGGCGAGAAGTGAGCTCCTGAGGGACCTCTCTTACTTGCTTGAAATAGAGTCGGGAGGAGTTGTTCTACACTCCCAGAGCATGTGTGCGAATGTCGCTGTGGGTCCACATGATGAGCATGTGTCACTGGGATATGCATGAGGATAATAAACGTGAAGCGTGGAAGGACGATTACAAGATCATCATTCGTCCAAACCAGGGCCTCCCGCTGAGAAACATTCTGACTCCTACGCATGCGCAAGCAATCATCGAGGCATGCCAAGCTGGCATCAGAGATGACCATTTCATCCTTAGAATCAACCCAGGGTCAAACATAGCGATTCTGTCGACCAAATATGAGGAAGTGGTGGACAAAGTGCGTCTGATATGCGCCCTTGTGCTTAACGGCAGGGCTCACGCTGTCCGTGAGCCCTGCCGCAAATGGAGATACGCCGCAAATGGAGACGATACTCTGAGAGGGGTGATTCACGGCGTACCGATGAACACCTCAACCGAAACTCTCATGGCGCACCTACGTGTCACAACGCACGGTGTGGAGATCATCACTGCCAGAATGATAGGCACAACGAAAAGCGCAGCCATTACATTTTTCGGTCCAACGCTACCTCGTACCGTCTACTATTACGGGGGTGAACTCCGCTGCTACCCCTTCCGACCTACGATTCAAGTCTGCAAGGTCTGCCGAGAAAAAGGACACCGCGCGGACGTTTGCCCGCATCCGTATCGCCCCATTTGCCGGCTGTGCGGACTGACTAATCCAACGGATGGACATCCGTGTTCTATTAGTTGCGCCTCGTGCGGGGAGGCTCACCCCACAGGAGATCCAACTTGCAAAAAAAGACTTAAGCCGCCGAAGCCTAAACAGCCGCAAGTACAAGCAGGCCACAGTGATAAGCTTCAACAGGGCACTAGCAACGACCCACCGATGACCAAGAATCTCCGCTGGTTCTCCTCCGAAGAGGAAGAAAACGCCTACAAGTCTGCCGATGACAAGCACAGTTCCCGGTCGCATTCACGGTCCCCGGGCAGAAAGCCGCACTCGCCATCCAAGAAGAGCGCGCCTGCACCGACTCAGCAGAACCTCCACCGCGGTCCTCCAGGAGGGGGAGCCAAAGGCAACGGCGGGGATCAAGGATGCACCCAACATGCATCATCACTTCCGGTAAGCTGGGCGGAAGCCGTGGCTCCCAAGTCTGCATGTACTCCCCCCATCACACAAAACGTACACTATCAAGCAGTAATCGCTGAAAAAAAAACAGCTTAAGCAACGCCTTGACAAATACGAGAACAAAATAATGTGGCTCGAAAAACAGCTGGCCCAATTAATGGGAGCCACCCCGAAAACTACAGTCCAGGCCTCTCAAAATCTAACTAGCCACCCAAGCGAAAAGCTACGGGACAATGGGCACATCCAACCGCAATCGACACCACCACGAGATCCTGTAGCCAATATAGGAACAGAACAAACAGCGACAAACCTCACTTTAACACAACAACTGCAGCTAATGCAACAGCACATACTGCAGCAAACAGAAGCCCAAATGAAACAGTTCTTTGTCGAATTTCATGACCTGAAGCGATACGTTCATGAAAGCCTCGACAAAGAAACGAAGCGTCGACGTAAGCAGAGCCAACCGCGGTCCCAGGAGTCCGACGCCAAAAGCATGCTTACCTCGGACGCTGAAAGCACACCCACCTCCTCGCATCATGGCAATTAACCGACGCATAGCAAACGAGAATCTCACTATATGGTCCTGGAACTGTCGTCTCTGCACAACAAGCACGCTGCACTCACTCTATACATAAAGGCGGCGCTGGTTCCACCTGACGTAATCTGCTTGCAAGAGGTGGGAACCAGGCCTAAAACAGTTTCTGGCTACAAACTGTGCATGGATCCAAATACACCTAAGATTGCGACACTCGTCCGGAAAGAATTGGCAGCTACATGCATAACGGCACCGAACGAAGAGACGCAACACCTTATCGTAACGCTCTGGCCAGCGAAGAAAGGACGCCCGAGGCAGGTTATATGTAACATATACAGTCCCCCACAAGACAGAAAAGCAGAATTCAGCAATATCTTCCACTATTTGAACAACAAGCTTCAACCACGCGACCGCTTGATCATCACTGGGGACTTCAACGCTTGGCACACCACATGGGGTTATAGCGCAGACAGACCCAAAGGTACGCGACTTTTAGAAGCGATACAGCGCTAAGACTACACACTCCTCACGACACCGGGCATACCGACTCGTATAGGAAACAGTGTCAACAGGGACACCACTCCCGACCTTACCGTAACCAACAATGCCGCGACCATGCGCTGGAGTGTGCTGGACGACAATCTGGGCAGCGATCACAATATTGTGCAAATAACATATGAAACAGCTCGACTGCGACGCCCGCTCGGAAAAGCCAGACTGACTAACTGGACTAAATATAGAGAGCAACAGGAAGTAGACGGGCCCAAGCCAACAACTATAGCCCAATGGACACCGTACATTAAGGGTCTCTATGACAAGAACACCAAGATATATCAAACAACTACCGACGCACCTGCCATTGACACCCACTTGACACATTTTTGGGAAGCTCGTCGAGGCCTCACGAAACGGTGGCGCCGACAAAAGCTAAATAAGAAACTCAGACTCCGTATAGCGAAAATCACGGAGGAAGTAAACGCATACTCAAAGGAACTTTACAACAACAACTGGCGCACCTTCTGCGATTCCTTAAAAGGCACATTAAGCACGAAAAAGACGTGGAACATCCTACGGAGTCTTTTGGATCCCTCTGCAACAAGAACCGAAACAAACGCTACCATTCAACGGCTAGCTGGGGAATTTCAAGGTGATCCGGATCAGTTAATAGAAGAGATGAAACAACGCTACACAGGAGAACGCAAGCGAAACGTTAGCCCAACACCCAGCCAAGAATACAATGGAGAACCCAACACTGAGCTCGACGCCCCCATAACCTTTGCTGAGGTTTATGCAGCGGCTCAAAGCTTCAAAAGAAATACAGCGCCCGGATTGGATGGCATTACAAATGCCATGGTACGGAACCTCAGTGATGAAGCATTACAAGCCATCACAGACCACTTTAATCAGGAAGTCTGGACACCGAGTGGAAAGATACCTGCAGAATGGACACTGGCACAGGTTGTACTCATACTTAAACCAGGCAAACGGTGAAGCCTTGATCAGCTACCACCAATTTCTTTAACCTCATGCATTGGCAAGCTCTTCGAAAAAGTTATACTCACTCGCCTTGAGCAATACACAGAAGAACGGGGGCTTCTACCAACATCTATGTACGGATTTATGCGAGGAGTGTCTACCCAGGATATCTTCTTACTGCTCAAAGAGGAAGTGCTTAACCCAGCGCCAGGTAGTCTCAACAATCTACTCGTTGCACTCGACATCAAAAAAGCATTTGATAATATTGCGCACTCTACCATACTAGACGGTCTTGCAGCCATAGGATGCGGACAACGCATATTCAACTATGCCTCTGATTTTCTTGGAAATCGCAAGGCGCAGATTGGCATAGCTGGTACCAAATCATCACCATACAACCTCCCACTGAAAGGCACACCTCAGGGCTCCATCTTGTCTCCATTTTTGTTCAATATCGGCCTCCGGAAACTAGTCCTCCAGCTGGAGACTGTACCAAACCTGGGCTGTGCCTTTTACACGGACGATATTACTCTATGGGCAACAAAGGGCTCCTATGGAGAACGACAAGATGTACTGCAAACCGCTATAGACATGATTCAAAGCTACCTCACTGCTGCAGGCATGTCGTGCGCACCTAGCAAATCGGAATATTTGCAAATAAGACCCCCACGCACTCGGTCCAACCGTGCACCCGCGCTGCAGCTAGAAATTGCCGGAATGATCATCAACAGTACCCCAGTAGCTCGAACATTAGGCATGCACGTGCAAGAAAACAACAGCGTCAAGACTGCAATAGGCAAACTCAAACACACCGTAAAGAGTATTGCATCTCTTATAGCTAGAATTGCGCGAAGTAATGATGGGATGACAGAGGCCGACACGGTACGCCTTGTACAGGCCTTCGTTCTCAGCCGATTCACGTTCGCTCTTCCCTTTCAATCAACACGCAAGCCCGAAATAGAGCAGATTGACAGACTCATCAGAATTGCGTACAAAGCAGCATTGCGACTTCCGAACAGCACAAGCACAGAAAAACTCATGGGACTCGGCATGCATAATACGTATGAAGAATTGGCCGCCGCCACGCTAATCGCACAGCGAGAACGACTCACCACTACGCTCCAGGGAAGAACACTGCTACAGAGGCTGGGATACCCTCTCACCCCTCAATATTGTGGCGATGAGACAGTCATTGTACCCAAGCAAATACGTGATCAAATAATCGTGGAACCAGTTCCAAAAAACATGCACCCGCTCTACAACAAAAAGCGCCGTCAAGCGCGAGCACGAAAACTCCTGCAGAGAAGTAGCGATCCAGACGCTTACTTTACCGACGTCAGTCTTTATCCCGCACCACCACAAGGCTCCAGAAAACAAGCATATGCATTGGCAGTGACTAACCAAAGCAAAGTCGTGGCCTGCGCGTCCCTACGCACCAGATCAAGTGCCACCGCAGAGGCAGCAGCCATAGCCTTGGCAATCAGAGAAGCCGAAAGAAGGGGGCGCTCAGCGTATATTTTGACAGACTCACAAGCTGCATGTCGCTTATACCTTAGAGGCACACTTCCAAGGTGCGTCACTGATATTTTGAGGTCCATGTTGATGGAGGCACATGGCGTCACTTGGTGCCCAGGGCATGACGGCCTGGGGGGGGGGAACGAGGAGGCAAACTGTGTAGCTCGCGGACTTACTGGCCGAGACGCAGGACTCTCCTCAGGACACCTCACAGGGCATCATGAAGAGCAAAGTGTAACAAGCAGGCAGATATTGGAAAACCAACACCTTACAAGACGCACGTACGCCCCTCCACATCCGAACTTAAGCAGCCAACAAGTTCGGGATTGGCGCCGCCTCCAAACGAACACATACCCCCACATATCAAAGATACACGCAATTTTTCCACAGATATACACAACAGGGGTATGCCCATGGTGTAGTAACCACACAGCCACACTTACACACATAACCTACCAATGCACCGAGTGGCCAGCCAATGCAGTATCTAGGTTGGTGCGCTCACTACAAACACTCACAACGTGGTCTTGGGAGGCACGGCTTTCCGAGCTGGCACTGGGGAGCCAACTGGTGACCCTAGACCAGGCCCGGCGAGCGGCTGTGGCCAGTGGGGCTCTACAAGAGGGCTCCACCCGGGATTAGTCACGTAATTTTAATTCTTCAATAAAGTTTATTCTCTCTCTTACTTGCTTGAGGTAGAGTCGGGAGGAGTTGTTCTACACTCCCAGAGCATGTGTGCGAATGTCGCTGTGGGTCCACATGATGAGCATGTGTCACTGGGATATGCATGAGGATAATAAACGTGAAGCGTGGCAAGGTTTGGGTACGTGTGTGTCTGTAATAGGCGTAGGGTTAATGCCTGCGGTCGGTTAAGTTTCGGATGTGGGGGTGGAAAAATGCGGCGTTCCAGGTAAAAGTGCTGTGTTATTTCATTGTACGTAATTGGTGCATCCCGATTGGTATCTAACCCAGCAAGATGGGGTTGCCCTGTGGCCGGGCGGTGCGGTTGGTTAGTGCGCGCGCTGCATCATGGGCGATCTCGTTGAGGTTGGATAGGGCACCCGGCACCTGGCCGAGCTGGGCGGGGAACTAGATGACAGTATGGTGCTTCATGACACTCGGGTCTGCTTTGCGCAGGATACGTAGCGCCTGGTCGGAGATGACTCCGCGTTCGAAGGCTTTGATGGCCGGCCTGGAGTCGCTGTAGATGAATTCCCGTTTGCTGTCGAGCATAGCTATAGCAATAGCTATTTGCTCCGCTACTACGGGGTTTCGGGTGAGGATTGTGGCAGAGTTAAGAGTCTGCTGCGCAGATGATACCGCGACCACGGCGAAGGCTTGGTTGTTGTGATAGGCAGCGGCGTCCACGAACGAGACGTTGTCCACTTCCATGTGTATGCGCTTGAGAATGGTGGTCCGCCGCGCAAGGCGCGTGCCCCTGTTGCTTTCGGGGTGTACATTTCGTGGAATTGGAGCGATCGTGATAAGGTCGCGGATTTCACGGGGAATCAGGGTCAACTCTGGGGGTCCTTGGCCCTCGAGAAGAAGAAGCCGAGCTCGTGCAGAATATGGCGGCCCGCTTTGGTGGTGGTGAGTCGGGTCAATTGCACTCGTTTCTGAGCTTCAGCGATCTCTTCTAGCGTGTTATGTACGCCAAGCTCGAGGAGTTTGTACGTTCGAGTGGTGATAGGGAGGCCAAGGGCTCGTTTGACCACCTTGCGAATAAGCGCATTGAGTTGGTCGCGCTCAGCACGTAGCTATTTGTGTATAGCGGCAACGTAGGTAAAATGACACAAAACAAACGCGTGTGCAAGACGCAGCAGGTTGTCTTATTTGAGACCATGGGGCCTGTTGGCTACTCTACGTATTAGTCGTATGGCATTCTCAGTTTTAGTCCTGAGCTTGTGTACTGTTTGGGTGTTGGTTCCGCGGGACTCGAGGATCATGCCGAGGACCTTGATGGTGTCTACCCTGGGTACAGTACGGCCATTACTGGTGTGGAGGGTGTTATTGCGTTCCTCCGGAGGTTTCCATTCTTTGGGCTTGACACCCCGGCGTTTGGGCAAATATATCAACAGCTCCGACTTCGCAAGTGAGCACCTGAGACCGGTGTGGTCGAGGTAGGACTCGGCGGTGTCGATAGCCTCTCTCAGGGCGGACTCAATGAAGCCATCCGACCCTGTGGAGCACAATACAGTTCTATCATCCACATAGATAGTGTGTGATTTGGCCCGTCGATTTCCGAAAGTCGTTCGGAAAGCCCAATCATCAAAAGGTTAAGGAGCGTGGGCGAGAGGATAGATCCCTGAGGAGTGCCCCGCTGTCCGAGCTCCACTTCTTCCGACACTAAGTCTCCTACGTGGAGAACGGCTCTGCGTCGAGTGAGAAAAGAGTGGATAAAGCAGTAAAATCGATGACCTAGGCCGAGGGATGCGATAGCTTTCAAGATGGACGAGTGCGTTATTGGAAGGCCTTTTTTAAATCGAGACCGAGTATTGCACGAGTATCCCGAGTGTTTCCGCCATCTAGAATTTCATGCTTTAAGAGTAACATGGCAGCTTGAGTGGATAACCCTGGTCGGAAGCCAATCATGTGGTGCGGGATGCAGTCGTTATCTTCGAGGTATCGACCAACCCTGTTGAGGACAACGTGCTCAGCCACTTTGCCCACGCACGACGTGAGAGATATGGGGCGTAGGTGATATGGGCTTGGCGCCTTCCCCGGTGTGGGTATGAGAATCGCGTGAGCTAGTTCACACTTTTTCCATATTTCATTGATAGTGTCAGTGAGGTAGGTGACGGAGGATCGTCCAGGTTGCGTAGGAGCTTGTTGGTGATGCCGTCGGGGCCAGGGGTTGAGCGGCCATTGAGCTCATGGAGAGCTCGGCGCACATCTTCAATAGAAAAGTCGGCGTCTAGGTTGGTGTTGTCGCTGCCAGAGTAATCGGAGTGAGGGGTCACAGGGCCCGCAGAAAGCGGGAGATATTTTTCCACGAGGTTCTTGACAACATCTTCTGGTGACACTGTCCATTTAGCTTGATGAAGTATCTTCACGATGGAATGACGCTGATTAGTGCGGGTGTTGGTTTCATTGAGGAGGTGTTTGAGTAAGTTCCACGTTTTGCCATTACGAACCTGACCATCAATCGAGTTACAAATTTTGTCCCACTGCTGTTTTGAAAGGGTGCGACAGTGATCCATCAAGCTCTTGTTCAGCTGAGATATGCGTTTGCGTAACCTCCTATTAAGGCGCTGGCCCTTCCACCGGGCCAATAGAGACTGTTTAGCCTCAAGTAGGTGGGCGAGACGACTGGCCACCTTTCGGTTGGAAGGTCGGTACTGATAGTTTTGGTTGCCTTGTTTACATCAGCTTTGAGCTGGGCCGTCCACGTCTCGAGGCTTGGTGGGGTATCGAGAGTAGGTCGTTCTGCGCGGGTCTTACGAAGGAGGTCCGAGTCGACCCACGTGTATGACTTGGTCTTCTTGCTTACTGTGGGGTGGTGTACGGCCAGTATGAAGTGGTCGCTACGGAGAGCTACCGTGAGGTTGGACCAGTGGGCGTCAGCGATATTCTTGACGAAGCAGCGATCCGGTGTAGTGTCTCTTTGCGTGGACGTACCGGTGCGAGTGGGGAAGGCCTTGTCCGTAATGAGAATAAGACCCATGTCATTCGCATTTTCCAAAGCTCGTTACCTTTGGGTGTGTCTTACGTGTAGCTTCAGGCGCTATGCGTGGCGTTAAAATCGCGAGCAATCACTAGTGGGTTAGGCCCCGTGAGACGGACAACTTTCTGGAACAAGCATGTGAATCTTTGTCTATGGTGGCTGGGACTTCTGTATACATTGAGAATGTACACGCTTTGTTATGATAAGTTGCTAGGGAGAATTTCGACCATAACTTGTTGAACTTCGGGCACATTGAGACTGTGCGCTGTGCAGGTAATCTTGTTAGCGACCAGGGTGGCGGTACTGCGTCCTCCCGAGGGGCTGGGCAACCACTGGTATCCGGAAAACGTGGCAGTTGGTACTACAGTCTCTTGTAATAGCATGATGTGAGGTTTGGCTTCGTGGCTACCGAGGTATTGCTGCAGGAAGGCTTTCTTGTGGGCGAAGCTCCTACAGTTCCATTGCCAGATTCGCAACTCGTCAAATGACCTGGCCATCTTGAAGCATGTAGGAGTCGGCCTGAACACCCAGCGGGTGCATAAGGGCCGCGTGATGTGGCGGACTGGGCACGGCTGTACGTTGCGACAACGGCTTACCTGCGTCAACGGCAGAGGCGACGACGTGATCGAGATATTGCTCCACTTGGCCCAACAAATTACCGTGTGCCGCAAGGGCAGACTGCACGAGAGCCATGATTTCGCCAAGAAAGCGAAGGCTTTCCTTAATTGCCGATAGCGTGCCCTTAATGTCGTCTAACTCTGCCTTTAAAGCTGGCTGGTCGTGGGCGACCGCGCATTTCTTGGTTGCGCTCTCACCGTCATTTAGCGGCGCCTACGGGTTGAGGCTGCAACGGGGTGACTGCATTGTCGTCGTTGTCAGTAGTGGGCGTATCAGCGCGTGCGTTTCTGTCAGTTTTCAGTTCGGCAATTGCGACTGTGAGTTTGCGTATTGTTTCTTTCATCATCGCATTTTCGTGCTTTAAGATCGCTATCTTATATGTGTTGTGTGTATCATGCTTTTGGAGTGAAACCGACCCTACTTGTGATGTAGTGTTTCCTTTTCCCCGGACGGCGTCCGCCCAAGTGAGAGTTCCCCGCTTATTCTTGTTGGCGTTGCCTGGCGATGGTGGTGCCGATGGGCTCGGTGATCGTTGACGCGAGACCGCGGTGAGACTGGGGTGAAGCCTGGAACCGGCGGGAGGCCCGGAACTAGAGTGGGAACAAGAGTGTGAGCCGGTGCGTGACCCGGAGCGTGACCTGGACCGAGAACCTGAACGGGAACCGTGATGTGAACCGGAACAGGACCTGGAGTAGCCTCGCGATGTAGATCTGGTTGAGGTCCCACTTCGCGCGCTGCGGGAATGGGTCCGAGGGTGGCCCCGGGACCTGGATGCACGACGCATGGTGTGGTTCCTGGGACGACTCCGGGATCGGGACCAAAATCGGCTGCCATCGGATCGACCGTCTGTAGAAAGCTTCGAGGCTTGGTCGTCGTCAGCGATTGCGTTGACTCGTTCATTGCTTCATGACTGTTGTGTCGCGTCGAGTGTGCTCGCTCCCATCGTCGTCGGCGCACCACGTATGGAATGTGGTAGCGTTCTTTACATTCCTTGTCGGCAGTGAGGTGGGCTCTTCCACAAATCTTGCATGTTGGTGTGCAGTGGTGTTCTTTTTCGGGGTTCGGCACGCTGCAGCCTCTGCAGATAACGTCTCCAGGGTTCGGGCATACGTCCATCGGGCGGACGTATGCATACGTCCGAGCCGACCGCAGGCGTAGCAAATATCTATCTGTCTACGGTATATTGTACAAGGAAGTAGCACCGATCCGTATCGCACAAAATTGGGCACGCGATGTCCATCGAAGGCCACGATCACTGTGGTGGTACTTCCAATACGCTTGGCAGCCAAAGCTAGTGGATTGCGGTCGTTGACAATCTTCGCATCAAAAACACCCCGCCGCGGTGGTCTAGTGGCTAAGGTACTCGGCTGCTGACCCGCAGGGCGCGGGTTTGAATCCCGGCTGCCGCGGATGCATTTCCGATGGAGGCGGAAATGTTGTAGGCCCGTGTGCTCAGATTTGGGTGCACGTCAAAGAACCCCAGGTGGTCTAAATTTCCGGAGCCCTCCACTAGGGCGTCTCTCATAATCATATAGTGGTTTTGGGACGTTAAACCCCACATATCAATCAATCAATCTTCGCATCAATGTCTTTCGAACCGTCTTGCACGGGAATCCCTCGAATGACGCCTTTGCTTGTAGAATGTGGTGCTGCTTCGTAGGCACTAACTTCATAGGTCTTGTCAGCGATGCGGATTTCTTTAACGCGCACGTAGCGATTAGCATTTTCTCTCTTTGACGTGCTTGCTACTAAAATATTCTGTTTAATGTTGGGGCAGAGCGTGTCTGCTTGCTGTTCCAATGGGCTGATACCTGCCGAAGTTGAAATGGCTCCAGCGATTGTCGTTGAGCCTACCCTAGCGATGTTAACACCCCCTCTGGGTCTAATGAAAACGCGGATGTCGTTCTTTGGTAGTTGAGACATTCGGCTTGCTCGAATAATTCTGTTCTTCACATTTTCTTTGTTGCGGGGCTTGTGCTCGTTGCGTTTCGAAGCGCTATATGACGGCACACGTTTGGAGCCTTCATTTTGGGCTCGGCGACACGAGGATGTCTGCCAGCCTTGGTCTGGCGTGATTTCCTTCGGGTCGATGTCTTTTCCTGTCACTTGGTTCTTCATCGCTCAGCGAGACAGTGCAGCTACGGGGCGCGCGAGCGAGCACGCGCCACCTTAGAGCGAAGACGACAATCGTCAGAGCTATAGCTTTTGGCAGGCGAGCGACGATGGCGGAGACGAAATAAAATGCAAGAAGCAAGCACTCACTGCGCCCAAATTGTGTCGGCAGAGTCTTTGTGTCTTCTGGTAGTCGTTGCACTAACATAACGTTCAAATCGCAAGGTGGCGTCGCGAAAACGTTGAATAAAGCAGGAGCCGTAGTGGAAGCGTTCGCACGCTTCGGTTTCTTCTTCGTCTCCCTTCGTTAGTGGATTCACCGTTCCATTCTGATTCACTAGAGTCAGTTTCTTCGCCGCCCTTATCTGCATGCGTACGATGATGATGATGATGATGAATCCACAGACATGGCTCGTACCCACTCAGGGGGATTGGCCAAGAATCGATGACTTAATTAGGTAAGTTTTTTTTTAAATATCGAAACCACCCACCAGAAAAAAGAATGAAAAAAATAAAGACACCCTAGTCAGAATGAATGGAATGCAATAGTTGCTTGTCACTCGTGCAGATAAGACAACTATTCATTACCTTGAATAAGAATCAGGATAGTTAAACAATGCTCTTGTGTTCGTTGGAATTATTATTATTTTTTTTGCACGATTAATAATCACGCAATTAAAAGCTTAATTCTTTTACTTTCATTCAGGTACTTGCAAACTGCGTAGAAAACGTTCTCGTGGCTGAAGCCCAGATCGTAAGCACCGAAGGAAAGTATGTTTTCTGCAGATAAGTTCAACCGTAGGTTAGCGAATGGGAGGGCTAAGAATGTTTTCCTAAGCAATTTGTATCGGCGACATGATAAAAAATAGTGCTCTATTGTTTCCAATTCTGAACAAAAGTTGCATAGTGGTGATATCGCCAGACCAGCCCTATGTGAATAGAAATTTAACGGGGGGACACGACATCGAAATCTGGTTATTATGGTTTCCAACTGTTTTGTAGGACACCAGTGACTTTTCCATGGAAATCTTAAGTGAGTAAATTCTGGTGTTGACAATATTGCTTCCATAGCGTCTGCACTGAGCGCAAGCTTTCTGTATCTTGTCGCCGTTATATTGGCCACTTCGGGAAGGACTGATAGTACTGGCCCTTCCAATGCTGCTCGTGCTAGAGAGTCGGCGATTTCATTTACTTCTAAGCCGCAATGACCGGGTACCCATACTAATTTCAGTAGCTGCAGCTGAGGAGGAACTAGCATAAGGAGCGTCTTTAATGCCATCGATTTTGTTGACGCCGTAATCGACGTACATACTGACAGGGAATCCGTTATTATGATCGCATTAGCGGCATTCAAAGGTAGCTTTCGCAGCGCTAGAACTATTGCCAACAGCTCAGCTTCAAAAACTGGGGTGAAATCCGGTAATCTTAATGAAAAAGACCAGTCAAGCGAATGTGAGTATATACCTACACCTGTCTTTTCATCCAATACTGAAGCATCTGTGGCTATAATGTTATTCGTTTCCGCGTGTGCAAGATAATCCTGCAGTCGGCTATTTAATACCCTATAGGATTGTAATTTAGCCTTAGAGGGAAAAATGTCATCGAATTCAATCTTAAGAATTTGATTTGTATCCTGCGCAGCAATCACATCTCGAATTTTTACATTTAACCTATCTAGTTGTTTCTGGACAAAAACAATTTGAGGTGTTCGAAAGCGTGGCCAATGGGCAAGAAAAAAGCTGTCTGGGTCATTTATAAAATCATACTCAGATCGTCTTGGCGCATAGCTATAAAATTTCAGAAACGTCTGAACCGTTAGGATACGAAAACGGCAAGGCAATGTAGGTAATCGTGCTTCCTGATACAAAACATTGTTTCTTACAAACCTCGGTAGTCCTAGACACAATCTCAAGGCATCTCGTTCCAGCATGACCAGAGGCTTTATTTTATAGGCAGGGCCACCTGAGAACAATACGCACCCGAATTCTAGGATTGGTCGCATATACATTTTATAGATCATCACCATTGTGCTTCTGCGTAGACCATATCGGCGGCTGCTCAGTCTACGAAGAATTCCTAAGGCGCGTTGTGCTTTAGATGCCATGCTTTCTATGTGAGGAGTCCAGTTTAGGGTGGCATTATAAGTTACTCCCAAATATTTAAGAGATTCCACCTGTGGAATGGGCTCTTGTTTATAACATATTGAAATTGAGATGGGATCGCATAACGGGAATATTAATACTGCACTCTTATTTACATTTAAGGTCATGCAGACTGCATCTAGCCATCTCTCCAGCATATTGACATATCTCTGTAGCGTTTGATATAAAGAATATATGTCACTATGTGCCGTGAAAAATGCAATATCGTCAGCATATACAAACACCTTCACGTCCTGGCAATGCGGTATAGTGCTCATTAGGATGTTAAATAGAACTGGCGATAATACAGCGCCTTGGGGGACACCACGTGTTTGTTTGCACTTTGACGATGCGCAACCATCCTTAAAGCAATAAAACTCCCTTCCTCTCAAAAATTCCCTCACCCACGCCAATATATATTTTGGGAGATTGTGGCTCTCTAATATGTCTACTAATACTGAATGTTCTACACTATCGTATGCCTTAGCTATATCCAATGTCACTAGTGCCGCATGTTGTCTTTTTTTGCGAGCAAGCTGAATGCGGCTTTCTAAATCTGCGTGTGCACACCAGATTGAACAATCTGTTCTGAAGCCAATTTGATTTGGATTTAATATCGAATTTTCCTCCATCCATATTATAACTCTTTTATTGAGCACTCTTTCGATGAGCTTCACCATATTAGATGTAAGAGAAATGGGTGGAATGTTTTCTATGACATATCCGAATCCTTGTCTTTTTTGTATCGGCACTATTTTAGCTAATTTCCACTCATACGGAATCCAGGCATATTTTAACGAATAATTTACAGTGTTTAGTAGGTCACATGGTGATAATTTGAATAATATTTTTATCATGGCAGTTGTGATTCCGTCCGGACCAGGAGCTGACGAGGGCAAACCTTGTATCACTTGTGCTAACTCTTCCTCTGTAACTTCAGTAACTTCAATCGTTGACGCTGGTTTTTGTGGATCGTAAGGCTTAGTTGATGTAAATCTACACTCTAGGCCTTTAGCCATGGTTTCTAAGGATTTCTTTGTTTCTTCCAAGGACATAATCTCAAAACCTACATTATTTTGAGATGGCATCATTTTACGTGATCTCATAAACCTGAACAGCGCCTTTTTGTTACAAGCTTTTGAAAGGTGATCATAATGTTTTCTATCATATTGTTCCTTAGCTAAAGAGACCGTGCGTTTGAAAATTGCAGCGTGATACTTGTAATCAGACCAGTTTTGAGGGCACTGGTTATACATAAGTTTTTTCCAAGCTGCCTTTCTTCGTCGGAAATCCCGGGCACAGTCCGAGTTCCACCACGGACTGTGGGTTGTGCTCTTTGCGGATTCCACAACGAATTCTGCATTTTTATATGTTCTTTTAATCAGTGCACTTAGTCTCATGGCTTTTGTATCTTCTTGCTCTTCAGAATGAGTTGCCAAAGCAGATTCTAAATCTTTCCTAAATTTGGTGTAATTAATAAACACTCGTGTCTGAGAGCCTGACATTATAACTTGGCAAGCAATCTCGAATAATATTGGCAAATGATCACTGTTAGTTGCACAATCACACGCACTCCACGACAAACTAGTGAGTGATGAACTCACAAAGCTTAAATCTAAGGCTGAACGAGACCTATCACTAATGTAAGTGGGTGTTCTTGAATTCAGGCAACACAAGTTATTATCCGCTGTCCACTCCCACAATCTCTTACCGCATTGATCAGTTCGGAAACCCCAGCACGTATGATGAGAATTGAAATCGCCGATTAGAATTTTATTTTGATAACTAGAAGTCACTGCAGCGTCTAAACATCGAGTATCTATTACACCTTTAGGAAAGTATGCATTCACCACCAAAAAAGGCATGCAGCCTGGTAAGGGTTATTTCTAAGGCGAGAATTTCACTCTCAGGTGACATGAGCTTATACGCAATTTTTGCTTTGAGACTTATTCTATTATTAATAAAAAATGCCAAACCTCCACCTTTCGATGGACGGTCTAGACGGAAAGATCTGAATCTATTTAATTGAAAAGACTGATGCATTGAAAGCCAAGTTTCTTGCAGTGCAATAATATCCGGAGAAAATTTCGATGCCAAATATATTAGATCAGTTGCTGCAGAGTGAATTGATCGGCAGTTCCAATGAAGAATTTAAGTGACCCTATTTTTGCTCTAAAATGGCCTCAGCGATGGCCTTGTTTAGAATATTTTCTTTAAGAAAATCAGCTTTAGACAGGTGTTCTTCTGGTACTTTTTGGTTTTTGAATCGACAGGTGCGACGCCTTTTTTGTATAAAGGGGATCTCGAGCGCTTTAGCGATCGGGGATCCATCTCCATTTCGTCTGAGTCCTCCACTTTCTTGGTAAGCTCGCATTGAGATACGCTACCTTCCTCTAATGAATCTGCAGCTACCATAGGTTGCTGTGGCGTATCGGAGCCATACTTCTTTGAAATTTTAGGGGAGTCACGAATGTGAAGGGCTTCCGTAGTTTGATGTGGCGTAGCAGAGTCATACTCCTTTGCAAACTCCGAGGAGTCACTAATGTTACGTGGTGCACTGTGGTTGTTTTCCGCTGTACCCAACATTTGAGCCATCTGGTTCGATAGAATCTGGGCCAAGGACTCACAAATATTCCCAGCGATGCGCTCCATTGCCTTCTCCACTGCCTTCTCAATCGCTTCCGCAATAGGGACAGAGAGTGCTTCCATTGTTGGCATATTACGAGCTGTAACACCGGCGTAGCCTTGTGTTCGTGCTTGTATTTCAAGTGCTGCTTCCTTCCGTGAACACCGTCTTCGTTCTACTATCTCTAGAATTTGCAGTTCACGTACCTTTGCCGAACAAATAGAGCTATCGGCCGCATGAGCTTCGCTACATAGGCAACACTTTTCTTTATCACTCAGACAGTCGCTAGAATTGTGACCTTCCCCGCATACCTTACACCTGACCGCTGACCTACAACCTTTCATTGTGTGACCATAACGCCAGCACTTTATGCATTGGAGCGGACGAGGAGAGAGCGGCTCTACTCTGTAAATTAAAGGCCAAGCCTTAATTTCTGATGGTAGGACTGATCCCGCAAAGGTCACAATTACAGACTCAGTTGGTATTTTCTTGTTATCAACCACCCGTCCACACCGATAGACAGAAATAGCACCTGCTGGCGAAAACAGCTCTAGTACTTCGGAGGGTGGCATGTTGGCATCGACGCCACGCACTAGACCTCGGGTACATGCTAAATGAGAAGGTATGAACGCGCTCACCGGCTGGGATGCAAACGTTGAGCACTTAGCAGATCTAGGACACAGGACTGGTCTGGCGAAAAGCACAGTATACCTCCTCTGCCGAACTGGCGGACCTCTGTTATGGACTGGTATTGGGCCGTCACTGACCGTAATTCCGCCTGAATGATCTTCGGGTTTTTCATTCGAATGATGCCGTCATTGTTCGGGACTAGAGCCACTGGAACCGATGATATTCCGTTGCTCAAAAAAAGATCCACTGGCACCTCCTTTGGATCCGTAGAAGCAGACCAAAGAAAAGTCCCTGGCCCTGGCGAAGATAAGGGCATCTTGTCTTGTCTGAACTGCACAAAAAAACACTGATCAAACAACTATTGCAGTATAAGAAACGATGGTAGACAAATTAACCAACAACAGCTACTTAATTCTTGGCCACACCCCGAGAGCAAGCTTCAACGGCTAGAGCCTTGGCGAACCGAGCATCAGAAGCGGCACCGACCAGGCGGTGAAGACCGGGCGCAGGGTACGAACCTTAGAAATTTTCGTTGTCTTCCTCCTCATCCTGACTGTTTTATTCTGTATGCCCCATTTTGCTATACCTCTTTTGAATTACTTTAGGAAGTGTCTCTGTCCCCTCTTTCGTCATCATCGAAATGGTCATCACAATTTTCAGATGGACTACTTTCCTCTGAGTCACTTGAAAGACTTTGCGTGTCACCCTCCTCAACATCCTCATCATCAATCTTGACTGCTTTCATATATGTACTCGAAAAAGCAATCGTCGTCAAAGTCCTTGTCAGTTTCGTAGGAAGAACTGCTGCGCGAGCTGCTTCTATTGTTATCACTTTCACTATTTCCATCCGTCTCACGTGAGCTTACAGGTCGTTCGCTGAACATAGTCTGCTCGTTTCCCTTGGTACACCTTTTCGACACTTTAACTGCTTGGCTTGGAATGGTGTGGCACTGCATAGTTAGGCTGAAAAAAAGACATTATCAGTATTTAAACTATTACAGCCCTTCTTGAAAAGCTGTGTACAAAATAAAATGCCGAACAGAGACGAATAAAGTGGACAGCTAAGGCCAGGTATGACTTTTCTTGCCTTGGCATTAGAGAAACACATGAACTAAAAACTACTTTTGAATTATGGCTTACACATTTATGAAGGTATAGCTCACTACATATGAAGGTAAATAAAAACTGGGAGACCCTTAAGCTTCGCTTTTACGAGTTGAAAGCGCGAAACAGAAATCCGGCCCCTAGTGTGCCCTTCAACCTGCTACGTGCATACTAAATAATTTGTTTTGGCGCACACACACACACCACGACACACACACACACACACACCACAAACACAACACACACACCACACACACACACACTGCGCGCGCGCGCGCACGCACGCACGCATATATATATATATATATATATATATATATATATATTATAATATATATATATATTAAGGGAAAGAGTGTATACCTAAGGCTCGTTTTTCCGTGTTTTAACACAATATTAATGAGTTACAACAGACAGTAATGCCAAGGAATGTACAGGGGAAGGTATTAAACCAATGAAATGTAAATAAGAAGAAAGAAAAGTGGATGAAAAAAATTACCAACTGTGAGCAGGAATCGAACCTACGACCTTCGAATATATATATATATATATATATATATATATATATATATATATACATACTAGTTGTAGTGAATAGGAATGCCCACTACTGCGAGTGACATCGACACGTTGGCGCGAGGCACGAGCTAGGACTGCCTGCTTGCTGCTGCGACGCTGCCCGTACATCCGGCTAGCTCTTGCTGCTTTTGTACCGACGCTGATACCGCTTGTGACCTTGCATTACATTATATTTTGGTGGAGAGTGCTGCGGTTTTTCCCCAATCCTGGAACTGCGTAGCCGAAAGCTGCCGTCCGTCATGCCTGACGACGCTGTCTTCACACCCCCCACCGACTTCGCCATGCAGGAGATGTCCCGGTGCCCAGCTCTTGCGAGAACCCGACATCTTCAGTGGCACCGACGAGAAAGACGTTGAGGATTGGCTGGAATCTTATGAACGAGCCAGCGCTACTAACAAATGGGGACGATTCCACAAAGCTTGGTACCGTGATGTTCTATTTAATGGATGTTGCCAAGCTGTGGTACAGAAACCATGAGGCGATATACCCACTTGGACAACCTTCAAAACCTGCATCGCAGATGTTTTTGGACGCCCTGGTGTGCGCAAACTTCGCGCAGAACAACTCCTACGAGGCCGGTCCCAACAAACTGGTGAGACATTCACCAGCTACATAGAGGACATCCTCGACCTCTTGCCGGCGTGTCAACTCGTCGATGGCAGAAACTGACAAGGTGCGACATATCATGAAAGGCATTTCCGACGACGCCTTTCAAATACTGCTCTCCAAGAACCATGTCACTGTCTCTGAGGTCATCGAGATGTGTCAAAGTTTCGACGAGCTGCGACGACAGCGTCTTCTCCCGCGAAGCCCCTGACGTCACGGATGACACCCTCTCAAGCCTGACCACCACATCTGACTTTCAGTCGCTGCTATCGCAGATCAAGAAGTTTGTTCGTGCTGAGGTCGCTCGTCAGCTATCGCTGCTATCAACAGCCGGCCAACCACGTCACCTCTACCAGCAAACATTCGCCAGGTCATCCAGGAGCAAGTTTGCGCGGCTCTGCCATCTGCCCGTGACACTTCACCATTGCCGAGCCTCTGTTGCCTGTGTCGAGGTAACGCACCTCTAGCTATGCTGAAGTTGCGGATCGACCACCTCTTCAGACTTTTACGACACTTTACCTCACCCTGCCGCTCCGACCCACTCCTCGGTTCGCTCAGCCAAGGTCCGTCCAGAGTAGTGGACAATGGCGTACACTCGACAATCGCCCAATATGCTTGCCTGTGGGCTACCTGGCCACATAGCGCGATACTGCCGTCGGCGCGTCCCTGTCTACCGCCAGAGCTGCGACCAGACCTTCGAACCTGCCCTTTATGTGCCACCGCGCCCTTCGTTCACAGGCTCTCAGCCTCCCGACCAGACGTCATCGTACGCCGACCACCGCCCTCCTGTTACCTGCCGCTCGCCATCACCTCGACGCCGCTCGCTATCGCTGATGCGTCGTCGTCCTTCATCGCCGGAGCGGGAAAACTAATTGCCGCAGTTCCAGAGGTAGGAACTGCGTCGCCAGCAAAAGACCAAGACCTCTCATTTCACCAACGAATGTTCTGGACGTACATGTGGACGGCGTCGCTGCACTCGCCCTTGTCGACACTGGTGCCGCAGTTTCAGTGATAAGTGCTAGACTCTGCCGCTTGCTCAAAAAAGTTATGACGCCACTAGCAAGTATATCACTTCGTACAGTCAGCGCAGATCACGTCGCACCAGCCGCTGCCTGTACTGCTCGCATGGCGATTGATGGCCTCATTTATGTCGTTGAATTGCTAGTGTTAGATTTTGCTCCCATGACCTCATTTTGGGCTGGGATTTTCTCTCCACTAATACGGCCGTCACTCGACGCTCTCTCGCGCTGAGGTGGCATTTGAAGTGTTTGACGACGCTCCATTATATTGTCGCAAACCATGCATTGGGTTTGTTTATTTGTGTTTGTTTTTTCGGCCGGCTGCGCTGGCGCTGGCCTGTGATCACTGTTTTCACAGCGTTTCGAACAAACGCTATCACAGCGTTTCGAACAAACGCTATCCAACAACGCTTCGAGCGTTCCGAACAAACAGCGTTTCGAAAAAACGCTATCACAGCGTTCTCGATACAATATGATTATTCGAGAAACCCTCGCGCCGAGGGATGTAAATTCCCGCACAGCCGATGCCGCGTCATTCGATCGCCGACTCTCACTAGCGTGCACGTCGTTTTGCCGACCGCTTCGCTCGCCGCCTGTGTAATTTTTCAGTTGTTAGGGGAGCACAAGTTCGCTCCAATAAACTTGTTTCCTTATAGACAACTGCGTCGTCCTTTGCTGCGTGACATCTGGTGGAGGTGCTGGGTACATGAACCCTAAGCCAATGCCAAGCAGACAAGCAAGCCCAACACGACAAGCACGCCCAAATCGAGTCAGCCGCCGACAGCAAGGCCTTCAGCCAGAGTTTGGACTGCTCCCGGATAAAGGAGGAAGAAGACGCAAAAACGACGATGATCAACGCAGGCACCATGAGCAGCGCTACCAACCTCCCGTCGTTCTGCAACAACCTCGTGAGCCCCCGTCATTACGGAATCTCCTGGTGAAGACCGGAAGAGTGGCTGGAGAAGCTGGAGCGCGTCCGCATCTTTAACAGGTGGGATGACGAAGAAACGTTTCGTCATCTCTTCTTCTATTTGGAGGATGCAGCTAGAACGTGGTTTGAGAACCATGAAGGCTCCCTAACCGACTGGACTGTCTTTAAGAGCGAATTCCTCAAAACATTCGCTACGGTTGTGCGGAAAGAACGAGCCGCCCTTTTGTTGGAGACGCGAATGCAACACCCTAACGAAGGTGCTGTACTGTTCGCTGAGGAGATGAAGATGTTGTTCCGGAGAGCTCACCCCGAAATGGCAGAAGAGAGGAAGGTGCGCTTTCTGATGCGGGGAGTAAAAACAAGAACTCTTCGCTGGACTCATCCGCAACCCCCCCTAAGACCGTCGCTGAGTTCGTCACCGAGGCTTCGATGATCGAGAGGACCTTGGATATGCGTTCGCGGCAATACGATAGACCACTCAACACCCTTTCGGTGAACCCAGTAAACGCCCCTGGATTGGTGATGGAAGACTTGCGGGAGACCGTCCGCGCCGTCGTTCGTGAGGAACTGAGGAAATTGTTCCCAGCCATGCCGCAGCCCCAAGTCGCCTCCCTCACTGACGTCGTCCGCGAGGAGGTTCAGCAAGCACTGGGGAATTCTACGCCGTCGGAAGCATCTTACGAACCACAAGCGATGACCTACTCCGCTGCTGCTCGTCGACCCCGACCCATCCCAACCCGTTATCAAGAGGCCCCGCCGTACCGCCACCCAATGTCGCCCGCCCGACCCCCTGTAAACCGAAACCAGGCGCCCAGGAAGACCGAGGTGTGGCGAACGCCAGATAATCGTCCGCTGTGCTACCACTGCGGAAAGGCCGACCACGTCTACCGCCGCTGCCCGTACAAGAGGCTGGGTTTGCGTGGGTTCTCCGTCGACGCACCCCGCCCGCGAGCCGGCCAGCGCCCATTTGAGATCGAAGAATACCTGTCGAACACCAGCCGTGGACCATCCCGTTTTCAACCGTTCGCCGTCGCCCTACCCATACCAATCCCCCAACCGTCGCAGCAATGCAGACTTCGCCCGTGGAAGGTCCCCCAGCCCACGAGGGGGAAACTAAAAGCAGCAACTTCTGGAGGTGAAGTTGCACAACGACGAAAAAATGAAAACCCTCCAACGACGCAAGACCGTGATTCACGACATGCCCTCATCCCGACGACCGACGACCCGATGACACCCTGACGAGACCCCGAAAACGACGACAGCTACGCTGCGCGACACGTACCCGAAATGACGAAGCCTGTCGCTGAGAAGACGACGATGACGACGCATAGTGCCCGACCATCAACACGCGCAAACCGCGATACGATGCCCCGACGCACCCGAAATTCGAGAAAAGCGGCATCCGACGTCCAGTTGTGCATCGACGGCCTTGACGTAGTCGCCCTTATCGACACGGGAGCCGACTACTCGGTCATGAGCGGGTCATTCGCGTCCAAGCTAAAGAAAGTTACGACCAGATGGGACGGTCCGCACATACGCAGAGCAGGAGGCCACCTCGTGACCCCAAGTGGAATGTGCACATCGCGCATCACCATAGACGGCACTACGTACCCTGCGGAGTTCGTCATTTTGCCTAACTGCTCCCGCGACGTAATTCTCGGAATGGACTTTTTGACAGACAATGGCGCAATAATAGATCTGCAGACCAGGTCGATAACGTTTTCTTCCGATCACTCCACGACGCCGCAGCCGAACCTCGGACACCGTGCTGCTGTAAGGATCGCCGACGATCACGTCACCCTGCCACCCCGCGCAAGCTTGATGATCGCCGTCTATTGTGAAGGTGCTGCTCCTGACGTCGACGCTATCGTAGAGACTGACTAAAGGTTGCTTCTAGACCGCGGAGTGTCTGTCGCAAGAGGCATTGCGCGGTTTAAGCAACGCAGATTCCACGTTTTGGTCACCAATTTCACCGAGGAGTACCAGCATCTAAACAAGGGCGCAGCAATTGCGTTCCTCGAAGAAACGCAAGAAGCGAGTCAAGTGATCGCGGTCGCCACCTTTGAACGCGCACGCGCAGATGCTTCCAGGCTGCCACATCCTTTCGACGTGAACCCGGCGCTGTCGCAAGAAAATCGGGACAAATTACTGAAGTTGCTCCGTCGCTACAGCGAGTGTTTTTGCTCGAACTCGAAGTTACGTCAGACACCTTTGGCGAAGCACCGGATAATAACCGAAGATGGAGCCTGACCTACCTGACAGTCACCGTACCGCGTTCATCACTCGAGCGCGAAGCCATTCGGACTCAAGTAGATGACATGCTCAGCGACGACATAATACAGCCATCGAAAAGTCCATGGGCTGCGCCGGTTGTACTCGTGAAGAAAAAAAGATGGCACTTTAAGATTGTGTGTTGACTACCGGAGACTAAACAAAATCACCAAAAAGGACGTGTCCCCCCTGCCACGAATCGACGACGCCCTCGACCACCTCTGCCACGCCAAGTACTTCTCATCCATGAATCTGAAGACCGGCTACTGGCAAACTGAAGTGGACGAGGAAGACCGAGAGAAGACTGCATTTATAATCCCGGACGGTCTATACGAGTTCAAGGTGATGCCGTCTGGGCTATGCACGGCGCCCGAAACGTTTCAGAGTCATGGACACTGTGGTGCGAAGGCCTGAAGTGGCACACTTGCCTCGTATACCCCGACGACGTTGTCGTATTCGCCCGGACTTTCGACGAACACCTCACAAGTTGGAATCTGTACTCGAGGCCATTCGTACGTCGGGGTTAACGCTGAAGCCTGAAAAGTGCCGTTTCGCGTACGAGGAACTCAAGTTCTTGGGTCACGTCGTGAACGCCGCGGAGTCCTACCTGACCCGGCAAAAAACATCAGCCATTGCGAACTTCCCAAGGCCGAAAGATACGAAGGGTGTGCGAAGGTTTCTCGAACTGTGCGCATAGTACCGGCACTTCGTCGCAAACTTCGCACGCATTGCAGAGCCACTCACACGCATGACGAAAGAAAGCACCCCTTTCAGCTGGGAAAACAACCAAGAAAAGGCATTCTGCGAGCTGCAACAACGCCTGCAAAACCCGCCCGTGCTCGCTCATCTCGACGAAAACGCCGAAACGGAAATGCACACGGACGCCAGTGATATCGGTTTGGGTGCCGTTCTCGTCCAAAAGCAAAGCGGTTACGAAAAGGTAATCGCCTATGCAAGCCGTGGTCTGTCGAAGGAGGAGAGAAACTACTCTGCCTCTGAGAAAGAGTGCCTGGCTATCATATGGGCATTTCAAAATTTCGCCCATACGTCTAAGGTAGACCGTTTAAGGTTGTGACAGACCATCATGCGCTGTTTGGCTCGCCAATTTGAAGGACCCTCTGGCCATCTTGGGCGGTGGAGCTTGCGCCTGCAAGAGTTCGACGTTAGAATATTCTACAAATCCGGCAGGAAACACTCCGACGCCGACTGCCTGTCTCGCGCCCCCCGTCGACCCACCACCACAGGACTCCGATGAAGACAGCGCGCGTTCTTGGGAGTCGTGACAGAGAGAGTGACCTAGCCGCCCAGCAGCGTGCCGACCCTGACCTTCGCGCCATGATCGACTACGTCGAAGGACGCAACGTCGCCGTGCCTAGGGCGTACAAGCGCAACTTACCAGCGTTCAGCCTCAAAAAATGGCAGCATATCCACGGAGTGAATGATGGAGAGTGGGGCGAAGCATTCGTCCGTCCATGCGTCCGTCTGTGTGACCGTCCATGCATCTGTTTGTGCGCCCGTCCCTGCGTTCTTTCATGCATCCGCCCGTGCGTCCGTTCATGCGTCCATCCATGCATCTGTTTGCGTGTCCGTTCGTTCATCTATTCAACACTCCAAGTCCCACCATCTCGCATCTTTTTATCATATATTCCCCATATAGAAGCACCGCCATCCAGCGGACATCCACAGGACTAAACGAGAGGTGGCACACGCACACTTTCTTACGGCCTGCGCTTTGGGTCCACTTCCCACCTTTAACCACCTCGAGTTCATGGTATATTCTAGTTCACTGTATTCATGGCACTGCGACCAAACGCTCGCTAAACCTTTCGAAAACCAAGGAGGTTACGCCCAGCGAGTATAACGTAGCAACCTTTCCCTGTCAGATAGGGCTCAATTTACATGCCAATGGCTGCTAATGAGAAATGAGAGACAGGAGGATTCGGCTTTTACTTTCTTACGGCTTGCGCTTCGTATCTACTTCTCATTTTTAACCAACTTGAGTTCATTCATGGTATATACAAGTTCATTGTATTCATGGCACTGCGGCTCAACGCTCGCTAAACCTTTCTAAAGCTAAGGAGGTTACACCCAGCGAGTATAATGTAGCATCCTTTCTTGTCCGATAGTGCTCAATGTACATGCCAATGGCTGCTAATGGGATTGCAGCGTGCGCGTTGACTAAAAGCCGAATGCTCATGTCTCTCATCCCCATTAGCAGCCATTGGCATGTACATTGAGCACTATTTTATTGTTAAACAACGCACAGAAGAAATCTCTCACTGGCACCACCTTGGAGGTCAAGGGTTTATACCTATTTCGGGTATGTGCCACTGGTGGTTACATACGAGGGGACGCCCCAAGCCA
>WOVY01013738.1:0-13795 GCA_013436015.1 Rhipicephalus annulatus
GACATGGCTCGTACCCACTCAGGGGGATTGGCCAAGAATCGATGACAATTAGGTAAGTTTTTTTTTAAATATCGAAACCACCCACCAGAAAAAAGAATGAAAAAAATAAGACACCCTAGTCAGAATGAAGGAGTGCAATAGTTGCTTGTCACTCGTGCAGATAAGACAACTATTCATTACCTGAATAAGAATCAGGATAGTTAAACAATGCTCTTGTGTTCGTTGGAATTATTATATTTTTTTGCATGATTATAATCACGCAATTAAAGCTTAATTCTTTTACTTTCATTCAGGTACTTGCAAACTGCGTAGAAAACGTTCTCGTGGCTGAAGCCCAGATCGTAAGCACCGAAGGAAAGTATGTTTTCTGTAGATAAGTTCAACCGCAGGCTAGCGAATGGGAGGGCTAAGAATGTTTCCTAAGCAATTTGTATCGGCGACATGATAAAAAATAGTGCTCTATTGTTTCCATTCTGAACAAAAGTTGCATAGTGGTGATATCGCCAGACCAGCCCTATGTGAATAGAAATTTAACGGGGGGACACGACATCGAAATCTGGTTATTATGGTTTCCAACTGTTTTGTAGGACACCAATGACTTTTCCATGGAAATCTTAAGTGAGTAAATTCTGGTGTTGACAATATTGCTTCCATAGCGTCTGCACTGAGCGCAAGCTTTCTGTATCTTGTCGCCGTTATAGTGGCCACTTCGGGAAGGACTGATAGTACTGGCCCTTCCAATGCTGCTCGTGCTAGAGAGTCGGCGATTTCATTTACTTCTAAGCCGCAATGACCGGGTACCCATACTAATTTCAGTAGCTGCAGCTGAGGAGGAACTAGCATAAGGAGCGTCTTTAATGCCATCGATTTTGTTGACGCCGTAATCGACGTACATACTGACAGGGAATCCGTTATTATGATCGCATTAGCGGCATTCAAAGGTAGCTTTCGCAGCGCTAGAACTATTGCCAACAGCTCAGCTTCAAAAACTGGGGTGAAATCCGGTAATCTTAATGAAAAAGACCAGTCAAGCGAATGTGAGTATATACCTACACCTGTCTTTTCATCCAATACTGAAGCATCTGTGGCTATAATGTTATTCGTTTCCGCGTGTGCAAGATAATCCTGCAGTCGGCTATTTAATACCCTATAGGATTGTAATTTAGCCTTAGAGGGAAAAATGTCATCGAATTCAATCTTAAGAATTTGATTTGTATCCTGCGCAGCAATCACATCTCGAATTTTTACATTTAACCTATCTAGTTGTTTCTGGACAAAAACAATTTGAGGTGTTCGAAAGCGTGGCCAATGGGCAAGAAAAAAGCTGTCTGGGTCATTTATAAAATCATACTCAGATCGTCTTGGCGCATAGCTATAAAATTTCAGAAACGTCTGAACCGTTAGGATACGAAAACGGCAAGGCAATGTAGGTAATCGTGCTTCCTGATACAAAACATTGTTTCTTACAAACCTCGGTAGTCCTAGACACAATCTCAAGGCATCTCGTTCCAGCATGACCAGAGGCTTTATTTTATAGGCAGGGCCACCTGAGAACAATACGCACCCGAATTCTAGGATTGGTCGCATATACATTTTATAGATCATCACCATTGTGCTTCTGCGTAGACCATATCGGCGGCTGCTCAGTCTACGAAGAATTCCTAAGGCGCGTTGTGCTTTAGATGCCATGCTTTCTATGTGAGGAGTCCAGTTTAGGGTGGCATTATAAGTTACTCCCAAATATTTAAGAGATTCCACCTGTGGAATGGGCTCTTGTTTATAACATATTGAAATTGAGATGGGATCGCATAACGGGAATATTAATACTGCACTCTTATTTACATTTAAGGTCATGCAGACTGCATCTAGCCATCTCTCCAGCATATTGACATATCTCTGTAGCGTTTGATATAAAGAATATATGTCACTATGTGCCGTGAAAAATGCAATATCGTCAGCATATACAAACACCTTCACGTCCTGGCAATGCGGTATAGTGCTCATTAGGATGTTAAATAGAACTGGCGATAATACAGCGCCTTGGGGGACACCACGTGTTTGTTTGCACTTTGACGATGCGCAACCATCCTTAAAGCAATAAAACTCCCTTCCTCTCAAAAATTCCCTCACCCACGCCAATATATATTTTGGGAGATTGTGGCTCTCTAATATGTCTACTAATACTGAATGTTCTACACTATCGTATGCCTTAGCTATATCCAATGTCACTAGTGCCGCATGTTGTCTTTTTTTGCGAGCAAGCTGAATGCGGCTTTCTAAATCTGCGTGTGCACACCAGATTGAACAATCTGTTCTGAAGCCAATTTGATTTGGATTTAATATCGAATTTTCCTCCATCCATATTATAACTCTTTTATTGAGCACTCTTTCGATGAGCTTCACCATATTAGATGTAAGAGAAATGGGTGAATGTTTTCTATGACATATCCGAATCCTTGTCTTTTTTGTATCGGCACTATTTTAGCTAATTTCCACTCATACGGAATCCAGGCATATTTTAACGAATAATTTACAGTGTTTAGTAGGTCACATGGTGATAATTTGAATAATATTTTTATCATGGCAGTTGTGATTCCGTCCGGACCAGGAGCTGACGAGGGCAAACCTTGTATCACTTGTGCTAACTCTTCCTCTGTAACTTCAGTAACTTCAATCGTTGACGCTGGTTTTTGTGGATCGTAAGGCTTAGTTGATGTAAATCTACACTCTAGGCCTTTAGCCATGGTTTCTAAGGATTTCTTTGTTTCTTCCAAGGACATAATCTCAAAACCTACATTATTTTGAGATGGCATCATTTTACGTGATCTCATAAACCTGAACAGCGCCTTTTTGTTACAAGCTTTTGAAAGGTGATCATAATGTTTTCTATCATATTGTTCCTTAGCTAAAGAGACCGTGCGTTTGAAAATTGCAGCGTGATACTTGTAATCAGACCAGTTTTGAGGGCACTGGTTATACATAAGTTTTTTCCAAGCTGCCTTTCTTCGTCGGAAATCCCGGGCACAGTCCGAGTTCCACCACGGACTGTGGGTTGTGCTCTTTGCGGATTCCACAACGAATTCTGCATTTTTATATGTTCTTTTAATCAGTGCACTTAGTCTCATGGCTTTTGTATCTTCTTGCTCTTCAGAATGAGTTGCCAAAGCAGATTCTAAATCTTTCCTAAATTTGGTGTAATTAATAAACACTCGTGTCTGAGAGCCTGACATTATAACTTGGCAAGCAATCTCGAATAATATTGGCAAATGATCACTGTTAGTTGCACAATCACACGCACTCCACGACAAACTAGTGAGTGATGAACTCACAAAGCTTAAATCTAAGGCTGAACGAGACCTATCACTAATGTAAGTGGGTGTTCTTGAATTCAGGCAACACAAGTTATTATCCGCTGTCCACTCCCACAATCTCTTACCGCATTGATCAGTTCGGAAACCCCAGCACGTATGATGAGAATTGAAATCGCCGATTAGAATTTTATTTTGATAACTAGAAGTCACTGCAGCGTCTAAACATCGAGTATCTATTACACCTTTAGGAAAGTATGCATTCACCACCAAAAAAGGCATGCAGCCTGGTAAGGTTATTTCTAAGGCGAGAATTTCACTCTCAGGTGACATGAGCTTATACGCAATTTTTGCTTTGAGACTTATTCTATTATTATAAAAAATGCCAAACCTCCACCTTTCGATGGACGGTCTAGACGGAAAGATCTGAATCTATTTAATTGAAAAGACTGATGCATTGAAAGCCAAGTTTCTTGCAGTGCAATAATATCCGGAGAAAATTTCGATGCCAAATATATTAGATCAGTTGCTGCAGAGTGAATTGATCGGCAGTTCCAATGAAGAATTTTAAGTGACCCTATTTTTGCTCTAAAATGGCCTCAGCGATGGCCTTGTTTAGAATATTTTCTTTAAGAAAATCAGCTTTAGACAGGTTGTTCTTCTGGTACTTTTGGTTTTTGAATCGACAGGTGCGACGCCTTTTTTGTATAAAGGGGATCTCGAGCGCTTTAGCGATCGGGGATCCATCTCCATTTCGTCTGAGTCCTCCACTTTCTTGGTAAGCTCGCATTGAGATACGCTACCTTCCTCTAATGAATCTGCAGCTACCATAGGTTGCTGTGGCGTATCGGAGCCATACTTCTTTGAAATTTTAGGGGAGTCACGAATGTGAAGGGCTTCCGTAGTTTGATGTGGCGTAGCAGAGTCATACTCCTTTGCAAACTCCGAGGAGTCACTAATGTTACGTGGTGCACTGTGGTTGTTTTCCGCTGTACCCAACATTTGAGCCATCTGGTTCGATAGAATCTGGGCCAAGGACTCACAAATATTCCCAGCGATGCGCTCCATTGCCTTCTCCACTGCCTTCTCAATCGCTTCCGCAATAGGGACAGAGAGTGCTTCCATTGTTGGCATATTACGAGCTGTAACACCGGCGTAGCCTTGTGTTCGTGCTTGTATTTCAAGTGCTGCTTCCTTCCGTGAACACCGTCTTCGTTCTACTATCTCTAGAATTTGCAGTTCACGTACCTTTGCCGAACAAATAGAGCTATCGGCCGCATGAGCTTCGCTACATAGGCAACACTTTTCTTTATCACTCAGACAGTCGCTAGAATTGTGACCTTCCCCGCATACCTTACACCTGACCGCTGACCTACAACCTTTCATTGTGTGACCATAACGCCAGCACTTTATGCATTGGAGCGGACGAGGAGAGAGCGGCTCTACTCTGTAAATTAAAGGCCAAGCCTTAATTTCTGATGGTAGGACTGATCCCGCAAAGGTCACAATTACAGACTCAGTTGGTATTTTCTTGTTATCAACCACCCGTCCACACCGATAGACAGAAATAGCACCTGCTGGCGAAAACAGCTCTAGTACTTCGGAGGGTGGCATGTTGGCATCGACGCCACGCACTAGACCTCGGGTACATGCTAAATGAGAAGGTATGAACGCGCTCACCGGCTGGGATGCAAACGTTGAGCACTTTAGCAGATCTAGGACACAGGACTGGTCTGGCGAAAAGCACAGTATACCTCCTCTGCCGAACTGGCGGACCTCTGTTATGGACTGGTATTGGGCCGTCACTGACCGTAATTCCGCCTGAATGATCTTCGGGTTTTTCATTCGAATGATGCCGTCATTGTTCGGGACTAGAGCCACTGGAACCGATGATATTCCGTTGCTCAAAAAAAGATCCACTGGCACCTCCTTTGGATCCGTAGAAGCAGACCAAAGAAAAGTCCCTGGCCCTGGCGAAGATAAGGGCATCTTGTCTTGTCTGAACTGCACAAAAAACACTGATCAAACAACTATTGCAGTATAAGAAACGATGGTAGACAAATTAACCAACAACAGCTACTTAATTCTTGGCCACACCCCGAGAGCAAGCTTCAACGGCTAGAGCCTTGGCGAACCGAGCATCAGAAGCGGCACCGACCAGGCGGTGAAGACCGGGCGCAGGGTACGAACCTTAGAAATTTTCGTTGTCTTCCTCCTCATCCTGACTGTTTTATTCTGTATGCCCCATTTTGCTATACCTCTTTTGAATTACTTTAGGAAGTGTCTCTGTCCCCTCTTTCGTCATCATCGAAATGGTCATCACAATTTTCAGATGGACTACTTTCCTCTGAGTCACTTGAAAGACTTTGCGTGTCACCCTCCTCAACATCCTCATCATCAATCTTGACTGCTTTCATATATGTACTCGAAAAAGCAATCGTCGTCAAAGTCCTTGTCAGTTTCGTAGGAAGAACTGCTGCGCGAGCTGCTTCTATTGTTATCACTTTCACTATTTCCATCCGTCTCACGTGAGCTTACAGGTCGTTCGCTGAACATAGTCTGCTCGTTTCCTTGGTACACCTTTTCGACACTTTAACTGCTTGGCTTGGAATGGTGTGGCACTGCATAGTTAGGGCTGAAAAAAAGACATTATCAGTATTTAAACTATTACAGCCCTTCTTGAAAAGCTGTGTACAAAATAAAATGCCGAACAGAGACGAATAAAGTGGACAGCTAAGCCAGTTATGACTTTTTCTGCCTTGGCATTTATAGAAACACATGAACTAAAACTACTTTGAATTATGGCTTACACATTTATGAAGGTATAGCTCACTACATATGAAGGTAATAAAAAAACTGGGAGACCCTTAAGCTTCGCTTTTACGAGTTGAACGCGAAACAGAAATCCGGCCCCTAGTGTGCCCTTCAACCTGCTACGTGCATACTAAATAATTTGTTTTGGCGCACACACACACCACACACACACACACACACACACACACCACACACACACACACCACACACACGCGCGCGCGCGCGCACGCACGCACGCATATATATATATATATATATATATATATATATATATATATATATATATATATATAAGGGAAAGAAGTGTATACCTAAGGGCTCGTTTTTCCGTGTTTTAACACAATATTAATGAGTTACAACAGACAGTAATGCCAAGGAATGTACAGGGGAAGTTATTAAAACCAATGAAATGTAAATAAGAAGAAAGAAAGAAAGAGTGGATGAAAAAATTACCAACTGTGAGCAGGAATCGAACCTACGACCTTCGAATATATATATATATATATATATATATATATATATATAATATACATACATATTGTAGTGAATAGGAATGCCCCCTACTGCAGTGACATCGACACGTTGGCGCGAGGCACGAGCTAGGACTGCCTGCTTGCTGCTGCGACGCTGCCCGTACATCCGGCTAGCTCTTGCTGCTTTTGTACCGACGCTGATACCGCTTGTGACCTTGCATTTACATTATATTTTGGTGGAGAGTGCTGCGGTTTTCCCCAATCCTGGAACTGCGTAGCCGAAAGCTGCCGTCCGTCATGCCTGACGACGCTGTCTTCACACCCCCACCGACTTCGCCATGCAGGAGATGTCCCGGTGCCCAGCTCTTGCGAGAACCCGACATCTTCAGTGGCACCGACGAGAAAGACGTTGAGGATTGGCTGGAATCTTATGAACGAGCCAGCGCTACTAACAAATGGGACGATTCCACAAAGCTTGGTACCGTGATGTTCTATTTAATGGATGTTGCCAAGCTGTGGTACAGAAACCATGAGGCGGATATACCCACTTGGACAACCTTCAAAACCTGCATCGCAGATGTTTTTGGACGCCCTGGTGTGCGCAAACTTCGCGCAGAACAACTCCTACGAGGCCGGTCCCAACAAACTGGTGAGACATTCACCAGCTACATAGAGGACATCCTCGACCTCTGCCGGCGTGTCAACTCGTCGATGGCAGAAACTGACAAGGTGCGACATATCATGAAAGGCATTTCCGACGACGCCTTTCAAATACTGCTCTCCAAGAACCATGTCACTGTCTCTGAGGTCATCGAGATGTGTCAAAGTTTCGACGAGCTGCGACGACAGCGTCTTCTCCCGCGAAGCCCTGACGTCACGGATGACACCCTCTCAAGCCTGACCACCACATCTGACTTTCAGTCGCTGCTATCGCAGATCAAGAAGTTTGTTCGTGCTGAGGTCGCTCGTCAGCTATCGCTGCTATCAACAGCCGGCCAACCACCGTCACCTCTACCAGCAAACATTCGCCAGGTCATCCAGGAGCAAGTTTGCGCGGCTCTGCCATCTGCCCGTGACACTTCACCATTGCCGAGCCCTGTTGCCTGTGTCGAGGTAAACGCACCTCTAAGCTATGCTGAAGTTGCGGATCGACCACCTCTTCAGACTTTTACGACACTTACCTCAGCCCTGCCGCTCCGACCCACTCCTCGGTTCGCTCAGCCAAGGTCCGTCCAGAGTAGTGGACAATGGCGTACACTCGACAATCGCCCAATATGCTTTGCCTGTGGGCTACCTGGCCACATAGCGCGATACTGCCGTCGGCGCGTCCCTGTCTACCGCCAGAGCTGCGACCAGACCTTCGAACCTGCCCTTTATGTGCCACCGCGCCCTTCGTTCACAGGCTCTCAGCCTCCCGACCAGACGTCATCGTACGCCGACCACCGCCCTCCTGTTACCTGCCGCTCGCCATCACCTCGACGCCGCTCGCTATCGCTGATGCGTCGTCGTCCTTCATCGCCGGAGCGGGAAAACTAATTGCCGCAGTTCCAGAGGTAGGAACTGCGTCGCCAGCAAAAAGACCAAGACCTCTCATTTCACCAACGAATGTTCTGGACGTACATGTGGACGGCGTCGCTGCACTCGCCCTTGTCGACACTGGTGCCGCAGTTTCAGTGATAAGTGCTAGACTCTGCCGCTTGCTCAAAAAAGTTATGACGCCACTAGCAAGTATATCACTTCGTACAGTCAGCGCAGATCACGTCGCACCAGCCGCTGCCTGTACTGCTCGCATGGCGATTGATGGCCTCATTTATGTCGTTGAATTGCTAGTGTTAGATTTCTGCTCCCATGACCTCATTTTGGGCTGGGATTTTCTCTCCACTAATACGGCCGTCATCGACTGCTCTCGCGCTGAGTGGCATTTGAAGTGTTTGACGACGCTCCATTATATTGTCGCAAACCATGCATTGGGTTTGTTTATTTGTGTTTGTTTTTTCGGCCTGGCTGCGCTGGCCTGTGCTATCACTGTTTTCACAGCGTTTCGAACAAACGCTATCACAGCGTTTCGAACAAACGCTATCCAACAACGCTTCGAGCGTTCCGAACAAACAGCGTTTCGAAAAAACGCTATCACAGCGTTCTCGATACATATGATTATATTCGAGAAACCCTCGCGCCGAGGGATGTAAATTCCCGCACAGCCGATGCCGCGTCATTCGATCGCCGACTCTCACTAGCGTGCACGTCGTTTTGCCGACCGCTGCTTCGCCGCCTGTGTAATTTTTCAGTTGTTAGGGGAGCACAAGTTCGCTCCAATAAACTTGTTTTCCTTATAGACAACTGCGTCGTCCTTTGCTGCGTGACATCTGGTGGAGGTGCTGGGTACATGAACCCTAAGCCAATGCCAAGCAGACAAGCAAGCCCAACACGACAAGCACGCCCAAATCGAGTCAGCCGCCGACAGCAAGGCCTTCAGCCAGAGTTTGGACTGCTCCCGGATAAAAGGAGGAAAGAAGACGCAAAAACGACGATGATCAACGCAGGCACCATGAGCAGCGCTACCAACCCTCCCGTCGTTCTGCAACAACCTCGTGAGCCCCCGTCATTACGAGAATCTCCTGGTGAAGACCCGGAAGAGTGGCTGGAGAAGCTGGAGCGCGTCCGCATCTTTAACAGGTGGGATGACGAAGAAACGTTTCGTCATCTCTTCTTCTATTTGGAGGATGCAGCTAGAACGTGGTTTGAGAACCATGAAGGCTCCCTAACCGACTGGACTGTCTTTAAGAGCGAATTCCTCAAAACATTCGCTACGGTTGTGCGGAAAGAACGAGCCGCCCTTTTGTTGGAGACGCGAATGCAACACCCTAACGAAGGTGCTGTACTGTTCGCTGAGGAGATGAAGATGTTGTTCCGGAGAGCTCACCCCGAAATGGCAGAAGAGAGGAAAGGTGCGCTTTCTGATGCGGGGAGTTAAACAAGAACTCTTCGCTGGACTCATCCGCAACCCCCCTAAGACCGTCGCTGAGTTCGTCACCGAGGCTTCGATGATCGAGAGGACCTTGGATATGCGTTCGCGGCAATACGATAGACCACTCAACACCCTTTCGGTGAACCCAGTAAACGCCCCTGGATTGGTGATGGAAGACTTGCGGGAGACCGTCCGCGCCGTCGTTCGTGAGGAACTGAGGAAATTGTTCCCAGCCATGCCGCAGCCCCAAGTCGCCTCCCTCACTGACGTCGTCCGCGAGGAGGTTCAGCAAGCACTGGGGAATTCTACGCCGTCGGAAGCATCTTACGAACCACAAGCGATGACCTACTCCGCTGCTGCTCGTCGACCCCGACCCATCCCAACCCGTTATCAAGAGGCCCCGCCGTACCGCCACCCAATGTCGCCCGCCCGACCCCCTGTAAACCGAAACCAGGCGCCCAGGAGAGACCGAGGTGTGGCGAACGCCAGATAATCGTCCGCTGTGCTACCACTGCGGAAAGGCCGACCACGTCTACCGCCGCTGCCCGTACAAGAGGCTGGGTTTGCGTGGGTTCTCCGTCGACGCACCCCGCCCGCGAGCCGGCCAGCGCCCATTTGAGATCGAAGAATACCTGTCGAACACCAGCCGTGGACCATCCCGTTTCAACCGTTCGCCGTCGCCCTACCCATACCAATCCCCCAACCGTCGCAGCAATGCAGACTTCGCCCGTGGAAGGTCCCCCAGCCCACGAGGGGGAAACTAAAAGCAGCAACTTCTGGAGGTGAAGTTGCACAACGACGAAAAAATGAAAACCCTCCAACGACGCAAGACCGTGATTCACGACATGCCCTCATCCCGACGACCCGACGACCCGATGACACCCTGACGAGACCCCCGAAAACGACGACAGCTACGCTGCGCGACACGTACCCGAAATGACGAAGCCTGTCGCTGAGAAGACGACGATGACGACGCATAGTGCCCGACCATCAACACGCGCAAACCGCGATACGATGCCCCGACGCACCCGAAATTCGAGAAAAGCGGCATCCGACGTCCAGTTGTGCATCGACGGCCTTGACGTAGTCGCCCTTATCGACACGGGAGCCGACTACTCGGTCATGAGCGGGTCATTCGCGTCCAAGCTAAAGAAAGTTACGACCAGATGGGACGGTCCGCACATACGCAGAGCAGGAGGCCACCTCGTGACCCCAAGTGGTGGAATGTGCACATCGCGCATCACCATAGACGGCACTACGTACCCTGCGGAGTTCGTCATTTTGCCTAACTGCTCCCGCGACGTAATTCTCGGAATGGACTTTTTGACAGACAATGGCGCAATAATAGATCTGCAGACCAGGTCGATAACGTTTTCTTCCGATCACTCCACGACGCCGCAGCCGAACCTCGGACACCGTGCTGCTGTAAGGATCGCCGACGATCACGTCACCCTGCCACCCCGCGCAAGCTTGATGATCGCCGTCTATTGTGAAGGTGCTGCTCCTGACGTCGACGCTATCGTAGAGACTGACTAAAGGTTGCTTCTAGACCGCGGAGTGTCTGTCGCAAGAGGCATTGCGCGGTTTAAGCAACGCAGATTCCACGTTTTGGTCACCAATTTCACCGAGGAGTACCAGCATCTAAACAAGGGCGCAGCAATTGCGTTCCTCGAAGAAACGCAAGAAGCGAGTCAAGTGATCGCGGTCGCCACCTTTGAACGCGCACGCGCAGATGCTTCCAGGCTGCCACATCCTTTCGACGTGAACCCGGCGCTGTCGCAAGAAAATCGGGACAAATTACTGAAGTTGCTCCGTCGCTACAGCGAGTGTTTTTGCTCGAACTCGAAGTTACGTCAGACACCTTTGGCGAAGCACCGGATAATAACCGAAGATGGAGCCTGACCTACCTGACAGTCACCGTACCGCGTTTCATCACTCGAGCGCGAAGCCATTCGGACTCAAGTAGATGACATGCTCAGCGACGACATAATACAGCCATCGAAAAGTCCATGGGCTGCGCCGGTTGTACTCGTGAAGAAAAAAGATGGCACTTTAAGATTGTGTGTTGACTACCGGAGACTAAACAAAATCACCAAAAAGGACGTGTCCCCCCTGCCACGAATCGACGACGCCCTCGACCACCTCTGCCACGCCAAGTACTTCTCATCCATGAATCTGAAGACCGGCTACTGGCAAACTGAAGTGGACGAGGAAGACCGAGAGAAGACTGCATTTATAATCCCGGACGGTCTATACGAGTTCAAGGTGATGCCGTCTGGGCTATGCACGGCGCCCGAAACGTTTCAGAGTCATGGACACTGTGCTCGAAGGCCTGAAGTGGCACACTTGCCTCGTATACCCCGACGACGTTGTCGTATTCGCCCGGACTTTCGACGAACACCTCACAAGGTTGGAATCTGTACTCGAGGCCATTCGTACGTCGGGGTTAACGCTGAAGCCTGAAAAGTGCCGTTTCGCGTACGAGGAACTCAAGTTCTTGGGTCACGTCGTGAACGCCGCGGGAGTCCTACCTGACCCGGCAAAAAACATCAGCCATGCGAACTTCCCAAGGCCGAAAGATACGAAGGGTGTGCGAAGGTTTCTCGAACTGTGCGCATAGTACCGGCACTTCGTCGCAAACTTCGCACGCATTGCAGAGCCACTCACACGCATGACGAAAGAAAGCACCCCTTTCAGCTGGGAAACAACCAAGAAAAGGCATTCTGCGAGCTGCAACAACGCCTGCAAAAACCCGCCCGTGCTCGCTCATCTCGACGAAAACGCCGAAACGGAAATGCACACGGACGCCAGTGATATCGGTTTGGGTGCCGTTCTCGTCCAAAAGCAAAGCGGTTACGAAAAGGTAATCGCCTATGCAAGCCGTGGTCTGTCGAAGGAGGAGAGAAACTACTCTGCCTCTGAGAAAGAGTGCCTGGCTATCATATGGGCCATTTCAAATTTCGCCCATACGTCTAAGGTAGACCGTTTAAGGTTGTGACAGACCATCATGCGCTGTGTTGGCTCGCCAATTTGAAGGACCCCTCTGGCCATCTTGGGCGGTGGAGCTTGCGCCTGCAAGAGTTCGACGTTAGAATATTCTACAAATCCGGCAGGAAACACTCCGACGCCGACTGCCTGTCTCGCGCCCCCCGTCGACCCACCACCACAGGACTCCGATGAAGATGAAGACAGCGCGTTCTTGGGAGTCGTGACAGAGAGTGACCTAGCCGCCCAGCAGCGTGCCGACCCTTACCTTCGCGCCATGATCGACTGTGCGTCGAAGGACGCAACGTCGCCGTGCCTAGGGCGTAAAAGCGCAACTTACCAGCGTTCACAGCCTCAAAAAATGGCAGCATATCCACGGAGTGAATGATGGAGAGTGGGGCGAAGCATTCGTCCGTCCATGCGTCCGTCTGTGTGACCGTCCATGCGTCTGTTTGTGCGCCCGTCCCTGCGTTCTTTCATGCATCCGCCCCTGCGTCCGTTCATGCGTCCATCCATGCATCTGTTTGTGTGTCCGTTCGTTCATCTATTCAACACTCCAAGTCCCACCATCTCGCATCTTTTTATCATATATTCCCCATATAGAAGCACCGCCATCCAGCGGACATTCCAAGGACTAAACGAGAGGTGGCACACGCACACTTTCTTACGGCCTGCGCTTTGGGTCCACTTCCCACCTTTAACCACCTCGAGTTCATGGTATATTCTAGTTCACTGTATTCATGGCACTGCGCGACCAAACGCTCGCTAAACCTTTCGAAAACCAAGGAGGTTACGCCCAGCGAGTATAACGTAGCAACCTTTCCCTGTCAGATAGGGCTCAATTTACATGCCAATGGCTGCTAATGAGAAATGAGAGACAGGAGAATTCGGCTTTACTTTCTTACGGCTTGCGCTTCGTATCTACTTCTCATTTTTAACCACCTTGAGTTCATTCATGGTATATACAAGTTCATTGTATTCATGGCACTGCGCTCAACGCTCGCTAAACCTTTCTAAAGCTAAGGAGGTTACACCAGCGAGTATAATGTAGCATCCCTTTCTTGTCCGATAGTGCTCAATGTACATGCCAATGGCTGCTAATGGGGATCGCAGCGTGCGCGTTGACTAAAAGCCGAATGCTCATGTCTCTCATTCCCCATTAGCAGCCATTGGCATGTACATTGAGCACTATTTTTTATTGTTAAACAACGCACAGAAGAAATCTCTCACTGGCACCACCTTGGAGG
>WOVY01013739.1:0-66910 GCA_013436015.1 Rhipicephalus annulatus
TTTAAAAAAATGGCAGCATATCCACAGAGTGAATGATGGAGAGTGGGGCGAAGCATTTGTTCATCCATGCGTCCGTCTGTGTGACCGTCCATGCGTCTGTTTGTGCGCCCGTCCCTGCGTTCTTTTATGCATCCGCCCCTGCGTCCGTTCATGCGTCCATCCATGCATCTGTTTGTGTGTCCGTTCGTTCATCTATTCAACACTCCAAGTCCCACCAACTCGCATCTTTTTATCATATATTCCCCATATAGAAGCACAGCCATCCAGCGGACATTCCAAGGACTAAACGAGAGGTGGCACACGCACACTTTCTTACGGCCTGCGCTTTGGGTCCACTTCCCACCTTTAACCACCTCGAGTTCATGGTATATTCTAGTTCACTGTATTCATGGCACTGCGACCAAACGCTCGCTAAACCTTTCGAAAACCAAGGAGGTTACGCCGAGCGAGTATAACGTAGCAACCTTTCCCTGTCAGATAGGGCTCAATTTACATGCCAATGGCTGCTAATGAGAAATGAGAGACAGGAGAGTTTGGCTTTTACTTTCTTACGGCTTGCGCTTCGTATGTACTTCTCATTTTTAACCACCTTGAGTTCATTCATGGTATATACAAGTTCATTACATTCATGGCACTGCGGCTCAACGCTCGCTAAACCTTTCTAAAGCTAAGGAGGTTACACCCAGCGAGTATAATGTAGCTTCCCTTTCTTGTCCGATAGTGCTCAATGTACATGCCAATGGCTGCTAATGGAGATTGCAGCGTGCGCGTTGACTAAAAGCCGAATGCTCATGTCTCTCATTCCCCATGAGCAGCCATTGGCATGTACATTGAGCACTATTTTTTATTGGTAAACAACGCACAGAACAAATCTCTCACTGGCACCACCTTGGAGGTCAAGTGTTATACCTATTTCGGGTATGTGCCACTGGTGGTTACATACGAGGGACGCCCAAGCCACATCATAAGGAGCTTCGCCCCTAAAAGTGCAGCGTAAAGTCGTCTCTTAATTTTAGCTGGTAGTATGTGTCGATGACGGCTAATTAGTCCTACAGACTTAGCCTCTTTCAGCGTAACCGCGTTTACCTGGACACTCAATAACATTTGCTCGTTGAAGACGATGCCAAGTATTTTACCACATTTTTCAATGCGAACAGTGAACGAACCTAGGACAAGCTCCTGAGGTACTACAGCTAGCGCGCCGCGAGCACGATATATAACACACTTAGTTTTGGCTTCATTCAATACAAGGCTGTTCGCTTTGCACCAGTCATTCAGCTTCGAACAGAACGCACTTGCTTCAGCTTGAATGCTACATAATTCCTGGCCTTTAAAAAAGACAGTGCAATCATGTCGTGAATGTGAACCATGTCGTACCAACTCGTCCAACCAACCACGTTAGACACACTTGTCTGCCACGGGCTGCGGTATGCCTCACGGGTATTTGATAGTATATATTGACCAAGTGATGGCGAGAACACACACGGGTAATTTAAATGCTATAGCGTTAAGAAAAAGCCGACACTGGTAGCGTTGACCCGAGGAACGCTAAAATGATTGGTATGGCGCATACTTGGAACATACTTCAGGCAGGAGGAGAGTAAGGAGAAGTGTCTCTTTAGAAGAACGCTTGTTTCTGCGCTCTGTATGTTTTAGTAAAACCATCGGTTTTTCGAGGTTCCTCGCCTCCCCGTCTTGAGGTGATGGTAGCGAAGCATGCCAGAGGCCCACCTGGTCAGGCGTCCTGACACCCGTCAACCACAAGTAAGCGAGCTGGCTCCCCCAGTGACACTGAAGACACCGATCTGTATCCTATGTCGGAAAATGACACATCCGATGACAGCTTTATACCTGTCCGGAGTAAGCGGGTGAAGAAAAGGGCTGCAAATACATCATCAGCTCCGGCTAGTACAGCGACTGTACTGTGAAGGCCTGCGTGATGGCCGAACGTCATCATCTTCATTCCGGAAGATCCTTCAAGCAACCTATAACTTCTGAACAGGCAAAATCTTTCCGTTGCTCTGGAATGTGCGGTGCCAGATCACAGTATAGACGAAAGAGTAAATCCACGAAACAATATTATCACCATAGACGTGCACGATGTGAGTGCACCAGGACAGCTGCAGCAAATGACTGAGCTAGGCGGCAATAAAATGCACCCCTTCATTCTGATAGATGGTAAATAAATTACCGGTGTAATTTATGACGTCGACCTTGCCATTACTAATCTTGACTTGCCTACCCTCATCAAGCCAGCAAACGAGAGAACTGTCATTACGCAAGGACGGCGCTTTCAAAATATGCGCTGCGTAAAACTGTTTTTCAAGGGAGATTCCATACGGTCCCACGTTAAAGCCACTTCAATGTCATCAGTGCTTCAGGATATGACACGTCAAGGGCGTACGCTCCAACTTATGACTGTGTCCCCGTTGTGCTGAATATCATGCCGAAGACACCTGTCGGGATACTACTCTGAAGTGCACCAACTGCAGCGGTTTTCACGCTGCCACGTCGAAAGACTGCCCTCGAATCCAAAAGGAGCGCGCGGTTCTCAAACGAAAGGCCCGAGCCAACTCGACCCATAGGGAGGCAGCCGAAGTAGTCCGCTGTCGGCGTCGACATCGGCATTGTCGAAAGTCTTCAAAGAAAGCACATTCCCGAAATGCTAGTTCCCACTCTTTAGCGGTTCCACTCAGAAGCGCCGCGAAAGGACCCACCACGTCTACGAAAGAAGCGGAGAAGCCTCCTTCTCTGAAGGAATGGCCCACTTTCCCAACCCGTTCTTCTGCCAAGGAATCTCAGCAGGTTGCGGCCACACCCGAGCCGTCTCTAGCCATGTAAGATTTGCCTAAAACAGATCGTCAAGTGATGTCGGTGCTACGTTCCCTCATTGGAGCCATCCGAGCGATATTAGTCGACATGAAGACAGAATCTGCTCGAAGCGCACTTTGGGTATTGGACGCCACAACTAAGGGCTTGAGTATTGTCACGGGGTCGTGACGTGGCCGAAGACAGGAGACTTCGCGTTGGGATTCAACTGTTTATTTGGGCGAACCTGTGCCCGGTAAACGGAAAGTCCAATCACACCAGTACTTTTGCACAGATAGCAGTCTCGGACTGATAGCGGCGAACGGAGCGTCGGCCTTCGATCAACAACTGACAAGCGGCGAAGCGCGTCGGCATTTATACTCTTGCCGTCGAATGTTCTAGCGTTATCGCTGGCGGTGGCGTAGGTTCCAGAACAATCTGTACCGTTTGCACAGTGAGCGTGATCTTATCGAAATGATCTACTACAGTCCGGAACCTTCTCGAAAACTGCAGGCGCGGTTTGCGCTGAGAATCGTGTGGCGTTTTGGGACGATAACAAAAACTTGGGAAATGGAACATGGCATTGCCTCCCTCTGAAAAAAAGGCATCGTCCCGATGCTTTAACTAAAGATGAAGGTACAATAATAATGCAAGAAATTACAATGCAAAATTACGATACAACAATAATACAAAAAACACTGTTTAAGTTTGTTAACGCGCATAAAACGGCTTGAGGCGCACGACTTGGACGACTTCAGGTCGCGATCGGCGTCGTGAGAGTTCGTGATGCAGTCGGGGTCAACCTCGTAATCAAGTGGGCCGAGACGTCGAACCACCGTGTAGGGTCCGAAATACCGTCGCAGAAGCTTTTCACTTAGTCCACGTCGGCGTATCGGCGTCCACACCCAAACACGTTCCCTGGGCTGGTATTCCACGAAGCGTCGTCGAAGGTTGTAACGGTGGCTGTCGGCCGTCTGTTGATTCTTGATACGGAGACGCGCAAGTTGTCGGGCTTCTTCGGCGCGTTAAAGGTACTCGGTCACATCAAGGTTTTCTTCGTCGGTGACGTTGGGTAACATGGCATCGAGCGTCGTTGCCGGACTCCTTCCGTAGACCAATTTGTATGGAGATATCGGCGTCGTCTCCTGCACCGCCATGTTGTATGCGAAGGTCACATACGGAAGAATGGCATCCCACGTCTTTTGTTCGATCTCGACGTACATTGACAGCATGTCGGCGATCGTCTTGTTAAGCCGCTCGGTGAGGCCGTTGGTCTGTGGGTGGTACGCTGTCGTCCGGCGGTGGTTTTGCTTGGCTGTATGCCAAGATCGCTTGAGTTAAGTCGGCAGTGAATGCCGTTCCTCTGTCGGTGATAAGGACCTCCGGGGCGCCGTGACGTAGGACGATATTTTTGACGAAGAACTTAGCTACCTCGAATGCACTGCCTTTTGGCAGAGCTTTTCTCTCGGCGTAGCGGGTGAGGTAGTCGGTAGCTACCACGATCCACTTGTTTCCGAAAGCCGACGGCGGGAACGGCCCCAGTAGGTCCTTACGAATCTGCTGGAAAGGTCGGCAAGGTGGATCAATTAGCTGCAGAAGTCCCGCTGGCCTTGTCGGCGGTGTCTTGCGTCGCTGACAGTCCCGGCATGTCCTCACATAACGAGTGACGTCGGTGGTAAGACGTGGCCAGTAGTACCTTTCTTGTATCCTCGCGAGCGTGCGAGAAACACTGAGGTGCCCTGCCGTCGGATCGTCGTGCAGGGCCTGCAGGAGTTCTGGCCGCATCTCCACCGGTTGCTGCCCTTAGTTTCCCGGATATGGGCTAGGAAACCGGCCCCGCGTTGGGCCGGAGTACTGCCGGGGGTGCGGTGACATGTGGCGGCTGGGCGACGGTGAACGGGAAGGACTTCGGGGTGTCCATTGAGTTTCTGTCAGGTAGTCGGCGATGTCACGTGGCTGTTCCCCTGGCTGCGGACGTGGTGCATCGACGGCGAAGCCACGCAGTCCCATCTGTCGGTACTGGCAACGGCGGTAAGTGTGCCTGGCCTCGCCGCAGTGGTAGCACAGTGGGCGGTGGTCAGGGGTGGGCCAATCGTCGGTTTTCCTCGGCGCACTGCGCTGGCCCGCTGGTGAACGGTAGGTCGTCGGTGGGGGTGGTGGCGGCGGTGGTGTCTGGCGACGGAAGTGCGACGGGGCGGCGTTTTGGCATGGACGGGGAGGAGCGTTGTGGCGCACTGCAGCGGCGTAGCTCATAGTTTCTGGCTCGGGCAGCGGTGTTTGGGGAATTTGAAGTGATTGCCGAACTTCTTCTCGCACAATGTCGGCGATCGAATCCACTTGAGGGTGCGCCGAAGGCAACAGTTTGTGCAGCTTTTCTCGCACGATCGCTCGGATCGTTTCACGCAGGTTTTCGGAGTCACTGGTTTGAGCAGCAGCGCATTCTGGAGTCAGGCGACGATTATACTGTCTGGTGCGCATGTCAAGGGTTTTTTCGATGGTAGTCGCCTCGGATACTAATTCTTGGACGGTGTTCGGTGGATTCTTCATTAGTCCCACAAAGAGCTCCTGTTTGACCCCTCGCATGAGGAAACGAACTTTCTTCTCCTCAGGCATGTCTGGGTCAGCGTGACAAAATAGGCGGGTCATCTTCTCTGTGAAAATTCTAACCTTCTCATTTGGTAGCTGAACCCGGGTCTCTAGTAGAGCAGCGGCCCTCTCTTTGCGAGCGACGCTCGTGAACGTTTGCAGAAATGCACCGCAGAAGACATCCACGTTCGGAGCGTGGACTCACGATTCTCTAGCCAGGTCCTTGCGGTGTCTTCCAGGTAGAAGTACACACGACGGAGCTTTTCTTTGTTGTCCCAGTGGCTGAGGGCGGCCACACGGTCGTATGTTTCTAGCCAGGTTTCCGGGTCTTCAAACAATGACCCATGAAACGTTGGTGGTTCCCTAGGTTGGTGAATGACGATCGCGGGCTGGGACGCTCCGGTTGTCATTGCCGCTGTAGTAGAGGTCATGGCCTTGGCCTTCTGCGCCTTGTCTTGTAGAAGCCCGTACTCCGGTGGGAAACCTTGTTGTCGGCGGCTTGTTCGCTGCTATTGGTTGGCGTCGGTGTCTTCTCCGCGACGTGGGCTGGGTTCACGGCTTGACGGGGGCGTCCGGTACATGAACGAAGCAGCACCTCCACCAGATGTCACGGGGTCGTGATGCGGCCGAAGACAGGAGACTTCGTGTTGGGATTTAACTGTTTATTTGGGCGAACCTGTGCCCGGTAAACGGAAAGTCCAATTACAGCAGTAGTCTTGCACAGATAGCAGTCTCGGACTGATAGCGGCGAACGGAGCGTCGGCCATCGATCAACAACTGACAAGCGGCGAAGCGCGTCAGCATTTATACTCTTGCCGTCGAATGTTCTAGCGTTATCGCTGGTGGTGGCGTAGCTTCCAGAACAATCTGTACCGTTCGCACAGTGAGCGTGATCTTATCGAAAGGATCCACTACAGTCCAGAACCTTCTCGAAAACTGCAGGCGCGGCTTGCGCTGAGAATCGTGTGGCGTTTTGGGACGATAACAAAAACTTGGGAAATGGAAAGTGGCAATATCTCAACTAGGAAGATAGCTGCAGACCTCATCAATCCGTAAAGATGTCAAGGCTGCATTCGTCATTCAATGGAACGCCAGAGGACCAAAATCACGCCTTTGAGGTTTTGGTCAGTTTGTGTACACCAACGTATTTCCACTCAATGTCATTTGTGAACCCAATTTGTCAAAACCAATCAGACTTTCGGGGTACGAAGCTGTCATGTCTTCAACAAACGGTGCGTGCAGCAAAATCATCGTCTTTGTTCGCCATGAACTGATGTATGTTGTGCAACCAACTACGCTTCACGATGACAATCAGTATGTCTGCATCACTGTGAAAAAAAAACTCATGTTGACTCTCATAGGCATTTACATATCGCCTTCGAATAATCTCGATTCAAAGAAATTACCGGATTTCTCGAGAGTGTGTCCTGCACATGGGTCATCATAGGTGATTTCAATGCGCACCATCACGCATGGGGAAGTACGCGGACAAATGCAAAGACACAGGCTAGCAAACATCGCCTACAACTATCGCCTCACTCTCCTGAACGACGGCAGCTCCAGTTTTTTTTCGAGGGGTGACATACGGCAGCTGTCTCGACCTTATTTTTGTCTCCAACTCCCTCGCGAGAAACATCACGTGGTTCCCAGACGTTGAGACACGAGGAAGTGATCACATTCCAAGCTACTAACTTGACAGGAAATGCTTGTCCAGTTATGGTCTACAGACGACCATTGCAGGAGTCCAACGAACCAACTTCAAATCTGACATGGAAGATGCTTGCAGCGATCGCCTATGTTCTGGGTTAGAGCAAACAATTAAGTGCAGAATGCAAAACGCCACTCGCACGGTGACGATATCTTCCGCACGAAACGACTTTGACTTAAAGTGACTCCGAGCACTTTGACGTCGGGTGGAGTGTCAGTATCGGCGCACAAAATGAATTCACAATCATATGGCAGCCATTGGGAAGCAAAAGAAGATTTGGCGTCGCATGGATAGATTAGCGTCGGAACGATGGACAACGTTTTACCAGTCACTAGACCCTCGCAAGTCACTATCACACATTTGGAAAACGATTCAAGGTCTGCGTCACCCTACAAAACAGCGTTTTTTCCTTCAAAGCGCTCGTGCTCTTTCAAGGAAGGCAAGACATCGATGTCGCAGAAGATTTCTGAGCGCAGATTGCCAACCAAGCCACTCGTCCAAACTCTACAGTGAGAGGCGACGTCCCCCGTTCCCGTGACTACCACATGGACCTCCCTTTTACAATGGAGGAGCTCGAGGTGGCACTAGCTCCCTGCAGGCGGTCAACTTTTCGGGCCCAAATGGTATTCCGTAACGAGCCTTGTTCAATCTTGGGGAATGTGCAAGGAGAGAACTGTTGAGCCTTTACAACATCTTTTGGCAGGATTGCAATGTTACTGATGACCGGAAAATAAGCCGCTTGGTGCCCATCTTGTAGCAGGGCAAATCCTCACTAGAAATCGCCTCATGCGGCCCAATAGCACTGGCCATCTGCGTAGGAAAGATAATGGAAAGGATGATGCTAGGCTGCCTGGAGTGGTATTTTGAATACTACAAGATTTATCTGAATCGCAAGGCTGGTTTCCGATGTGACCGCTCTTCCATTGACTATGTCGTTGATCTAGTTTCGTACGTTCAACTTGAAAGACCCCGTAAGCGACTATCTACAGCTTTGTTTCTAGATGTGAAAGGCACGTGTGATAATGTTCCACATGAAGCCACTTTGGGTGCTCTTGCGGTAGTTGGCCTCAATGGTCGAGTCTTTCAGTGGAGTATGAGTTACCTGGCTGCAAGATTATTCTTTGTGTTAACAGAAAGTGGCCCAACTACGCGACGATATACTTCCAGGGGTGTTCCTCAAGGAGGAGTTCTTAGCCCGGCGCGATTCAATCTTGCACTATTTGGCCTCGTTGAATTCTTTCCAACTACCATTAAGATCTCAATATACGCAGACGACATGTGTATCTGGACTTCAGGCAGTCACACATCCTCAGCTACGTTCCCGGCTTCAAAGAGAAGCAACTAAGATTGCCAACTACTTGTTCAAACAATGTTTTAACATATCACAGAAAAATGCGTGCTGGTGAACTTCACTCGCTTCGCAATGACCCCATATGTCAATCTGCGGGCGACCCATTTCTTACGCGAGGACCCACCGGTTTCTGGGCATCATTATTGATAGGTGCCTCTGTTGGAGTCAGCATGTGACTTATACGAAGAAGCGCCTGACCACTATTTCTCAATTGTTCAAGTTCCTGGCAGGAAATACGTGGGATACGTCAGTAGACGTAATGATGAAACTCTACAGAGCCCTGTTTTTCGGTTTCCTGAGATATAGCTTGGCCGAGCTCAACAATACCTGCAAGACGAATGTTCGTGTTCTAAAGGCAGTGCAAGCCCAAGCGCTGAAAGTGTCCTTTGGTCTGCCCAGATGTACGTCAACAGAGGCAACAACTGCAATTGCTGGTGGCTATCTGATACAAACTCCAATTGCTGTAGAAGTCCTGAGAACGCACAACAGACACTATGCACGTGCTCCATGTCTTCACCTTGCACTATTACCTTCGGATAGGCGCCAAGCATCGTTCACTAAAATGAATGCGAAACACAACGAGAAACTTCCCTCGGGCCTCACTCCTGCATCTAAACCATCGATACTCCCTTGGTGTCTTATTCGACCTACAGTTCATCTCAGTGTACCAGGAATCCGGAGGAAACCTGAGCTTTCATCGCCCGTGACGAACCAACTCTCTTCTTTTGCACGGTAAATACTCAGAAAATGTGAATATATATACACATGGCTCCACCAACCGCCAGTGTTCGACAGGTGCAGTAGTTGTCTGAGTGAGAGGTGTTACCATCAGCTTTAGGACTGAGCACTCCGCGGTATCTATAGCAGCGGAATTAGCTGCTTTGCGCCCTGCACTTTGTGTTGTCGATCGGGAACCACCGCAACAATTGTCAATTTTCAGCGACTCAAGGGCTGCCCTACAATCTGTGCACTCAGCACTGCTTCGCGGGCCATACGAACAGCTTGTTTTTTTGAAATTCGATGCCTTCTATACACTTCACACGACCAAGGACATCATGTGACGTCTCAGTCGCTGCTAAGTCACTGCGGCGTCATATTGAACGAATAAGCCGATACTGCCACGCGGGTAGCTCTTGAACAAACACTAGAAGAAGTCATACCACTTTCGCGGACCGATGGTGCCAGATGACTTGCGCGTGAAATCACGTGTTCACTATGGGGCCCATCAAGCAACGAAACGAATTTTCAACACCGGCTGTCCTTTTTGATGACCCTCCGAATGCACACTGGGCTCGACTGAAGAGAAGCCACCCTTCTTCATCGCTTATGGCTAGAGGTGGCATTCACAAAATCTTATACATTTGTCATAGGAATGGCCGACAACGCTCTCTGCGATGCCTGTCGCTGCGAAGAGACCCTACACCACATTCTGTGCGACTGTCCGTTGTATGACATCCCGAGACAGTCACTGACGTCCGTTCTTGCGCGTATCGATAACAGCCAAATGTCTGTGGACAGTGTTCTGTCAAGTGCCCGAGAGAAGACATTGCAACAGAAGGCGACAAAAGCTCTGCTGAAATTCCTACGCGACACGGACTTGAACAAGTGGCTATAAAAGCAATGTCACACACCGCGAAAGGCACGACTAGACTATGACTGAGTGTGCACGTGAGTGCTGCTGAATGTGCTGTGTTTATTTCTCTTCCCTATCTCCTATCTATCTTTTATCTCCCTTACCCCCCTCCAATACCCAGGATAGCAAACCGGCTGATTATAAACTGGTTAACCATCTGCCGTTCTTTTTATCCTATTCTTTCCTTTCAACTATGGGCTGTAAATTCGACATTACCAAACAAAGAACGCAATAATAATAATATTAATAACAAGATTAAAATACTATTTTATAATAATAATAATAATAATAATAATAATAATAATAATAATAATAATATTATTATTATTATTATTATTATTATTATTTATAATATTATTATCATTATTATTATTATTATTATTATTATTATTATTATTATTATTATTATTATTATTATAATAATTATTATTATTATTATTATTATTCCCGAGTTCACGTTCCAAAATCACAATGTCATTATCAGAGACGCCAAAAAGGTGAGCTTCGGAAATTCCGACTATCAGGTGCTCATTAACGCACGTGCACTCACGTTACATTTACATGGACCTCTATAAGTTCGCCTCAATTGACTGTGATTGCCATAGTATAGATTGAACCTGCGACTTTCACGTGAGCAGCCGAGCACCGTAACCACTGCTCAAATAGACAATAAAGGAATGAGAAAGTATACACAGAACAAATAATATCTAAAAGAACCACGCTGAATTTAGGAAAAACCTGAAACAATGCATTTTTACCTAAGATGAATAACAAGGGAATGTATTTGAAAGCATCTCGTAAATTCTAGGGTTGAAGTCTCAAAAGCACAGCACCACTTCACTTGTGGCCCTCGGCCCACACATACCTGCCTCAACCCATCACGATTTTTAATTTTATTAAAAGCATCTTCACGCACAAGGCAGGCAAGTTAGGATAAGCATTTTTTTCGTGAAGAATGTCGAGTGGCTCAGTGGGTCAGCTTCCCCTAAGAGAGGTGCCTGGTTCGATCCCCATGATGCCGGCCGTCCACCCTGCGTTGTTCTCATAGCTGCAAAAGGGCTTCGGCGTGGTGCACTGCGCCCCCACGAGGCGAAACTAGTCCTGGCTGGGAACTTGTATTCTGTTGCCTGGGGCCATTTTTTTTCCAGATGGATCCATGTGACCATTTCCTAATCAACATACACACAAAGTCACTTCGCTGTGTGTGTATCTTGTAAGAGGAATATGTATGCAGTAAGAGAAATATGGAAGAGCCCCTCAGCGAATTCTTGCAGGAAAGCCTTATATTTGCTCACATATACCTGTCTTTTAAAAAGATACTTAGTTTTGAAAGCGGAGAAAGTCGGTAACGACTCATAGCTCGTTGAGGTAAACAGCGCAAAACACGAAAACAGAGGATAGGAAGGACACAAGACGAGCGCTGGTGGCGAACTAGGGATTGAGATATAAAAAGAGAGCCCTGTTAATTGGAAATGGCACTGCATCAAGTTTCTTTAGGCTGAGCAGTATGTGCTCTAATTTAATTATTCTTCTTTTCAGCGAAGCATTTCTTTGGCGACTTTAGCATATCTATCTATCTATCTATCTATCTATCTGTCTATCGATCTATCTATCTATCTATCTATCTATCTATCTATCTCTCTATCTATCTATCTAGCCAGCCACCTACAACATTTAGCTCTCCTGGCCGTTTCGATAAGGATGTCAATACCAAACTTTTTAGGGCATAACATGACTCTATGAAGAGAATATTTGACAAGTCATAACAAGAAAATCATGGCATGTGTGTCATGAATGTCATGCTTTACGCTTTATGGCACTGCAGCTCTTGCGTTGGTTTTGTTCACATGACATGTTGCAAAACTGGTATGGTATGACATGATTGCATTGCGAACACAACCGACAGACCCTAATCTAAAAATGATGACATGCGTGTCATGTAACAACATGACTACATGCCACGCTCTTGATGCGCTCACGGCCATTTCGCTAGCGTAACATATACCAAATCTGCTATTACGGGACGTGAATGCATGACGAAGGTATGATACTGGTGCAAACATGATAAACGTTAGATGCGTGTCATGTATTATCAGGACCACATGCTACGCTCATGATGCGCTGGTAGCCATTTCGCTAGATTCACATGTACCAAAGTTGGTATTACGTGACGCGAACGTACAACATAGGTAAATGACACATCCGAACACGATAATCACGACATGCGTGTCATGTAACAACATGACTACGTGCCACACTGATGATGCGCTCGTCGCTGTTTCACTAGCTTCACATATGCCAAATTTAGTATACAGTGATGCCAATAGATGACGAAGTTATGTGACTGGTGCAAACATGATGATCTTGAGATATGTGTGTCATGTGAGAACATAAGTACATGCCACAGTCAAGGCGCCAATACATTTCTACGTGACTTGGTGCGCGTGCTCACAGGCATTCATTTTGTCGCGTCATGCCGCCGTTGCCACGCCAGGTGCCGGTCCTGCCATATTACTCACAGGCGCACGCCACGCTGCGTTGCTTTGACGAATGTGCGTTTCAGCGCATCCGGCTTCCTCCGTCGAGAGAAGAGGGAGACGCAACGTTTTCTGGGTAACGCATCGGCACGAAATTTAGCATGTCGCATTTGGCGCCGGTTGCCGTCTGGCCGCGCCGAAGGACGCTGGTCGCACCTGGAGTCAGAATATAGAGTTCTCGCGTTTTGCTAACGTAGAATCGCTGTGCCTAGCACGTGCGCGCGTCAACACTATATTGGTGTATATTGGGCCCTTCATGATGCCCTCGCAGCCGTTTTGCTAGCTCCACATATACCAAATTTGGTGTTACGTAACATCAATGAAGGACAAAATATATGACTGGGGCAAACATGATAATCCTGACACGCGTGCCATGTAAGAACATGACAACTTACGATGCTCATATCGTCCTCTCAGCCGTTTTGCTAGCTCCACATATACCAAGTTTGTATCACGTGACGTTCATAGATGATGAAGGTGAATGACACATCTAAACATGATACTCTTGATATGCGTTTTATGTATAGTATGACTACATGCTGCGCTCGTTGCGTACGTGCTCACGGCTGTTTTGCTAGCTCAACATATACCAAAGATGGTATTACGTGACGTAAATAGACGACAAAGGTAAATCACACGTCTAAATAAGATAGCGATGACATGAAAGTCATGTTACGTCACGATTTACCTCCGCCTCGTAATGCTGTGCTGATTTGAAAGTGACATTTCGACCTTCCTCATTCATTCTTCGCATATCATCAATTCTCCTGTACGTGGGATCTGCCAGTTTTCTTCTTTCCAAATAAACCAAAAAACAAACCACGAAACTTCGTACAGCCTCCGCTATTTTAGTGCAGTGTTAGTAAAGGGGTAGTATATTGCTAGTGGTATGTACCCAAAAACTTGCTTAAAAAACTTGTTCAAGGTTACTGTCATATCTCAAACGATTCGGTGCTCTACGTTGACTACGTGTGCTTTGTAGTGTTGAGACGTTCGTCATCATCGCCCCAGTTGAGGGCGATTGTTGTTGTTCTGATGCACTTTCTCAGCTGCTGGGTGGCTCATCCTCAATGTCATATTCGCTTCTTCTGAAAAATTACACACAAAGCGTTCTCTGGTTGGAAACAAATCTTTCCTGTTGCGCCAGAAGACTTTCCCCTCTTCTGTGACCCCATTGTAGACGAAAAAAGTGCTTAACAGCGCAAACCACGAAGCACTTCGTTTACCATGCAGCACCAACCAGCCCCATCAAGCACTTGATCTAGGTTGTTGGCGGTGTTCCTCTACCCGTGCTTTTGTGTCCAACGAATGTTTCATCACACGGACCTCCTCTCTGCGCTTCAGGGCTGACAGAAGACACCTCTAAGTGTCTGTCTGGCGATGCTTGACAACGCGCAGATATGGATCGCCTCCGAAGTCGGGTATGGTTGTCCTCAGTTTTCTTCCTTGGAGAAGCTCCACTGGTGCCGCGCTGCCTTCTATTCTAGGTGTGCTGTCCTGTAAGCAAGCAAACCCAGCTGAAAGTCACGCTTTGCTTCATCAGTTTTCTTTAAAATCTGTTTTACTAATCGTACCCTCCTTCCTGCTAGACCGTTAAATTGTGGATAGCCAGGGCTAGAAGTGATATGCTGAAAGTCATACTCTCGTGCGAAGACGGCAAAAGACTTTCTCTAGAAAGGTGGCCTATTGTCGGAGCAAACCTCAATTGGTATACCATATCTGGAAAAAAAATGGCACTTGTTGCTTGGATAACCATGAGAGCAGATGCATCTTTGAGCATTTCTACCTCAGGAAAGTTTAAAATTGCATCGTAGAAACACAGGTAAGTCTCGCTGCAGTATTGGAAAATACCTATACCTACTCGGCACCATGCTTGCTTAGGTATCGGCCGCATCCGCAATGGTTCACGAGGCTGGCTGTAGTCGAATTTTCTCCACACTGTTCACTTTCATACAAAGCCTTGAATGTCTCTACTTCATTCCTGACCAGGAAACGCTATCACGAGCCCCGGACTTGCACTTCGTGATGCCAAGAAGTCCTTGGTGATTTTTAAAATTATTTCATTCTCAATGGTGAATTTTAAAATTATTTTATGTTTAATGCTAGAAATAACTACAATCTTGCATCCTTTTAATAAAACACCTTGCATCTCTGAGAGCTCTCCGTTAAATGGTGTTAGCGGGCCATCGATTGTTGTGTTTTTCCCCAGACTTTCTATCACTTTTACCAGGTATTTATTCTTACTTGTATCTTCGGCTGGTCACTGTTGAGTCCTTTTGCTGACACAGGATGAAAGCATACTCACTCCGTGTACCTCTGCATCATCATCGGTGGCATCGTTGTTGCATTTGACAGTCGCCCGGGACAGCATGTCGGCCAACAGGAGGTGTTTTCCTTCAATAATCGTAATTTCCAAGTCGTATCAAAGTAGGCGCAAAAAGAAACAACGTTGAAGCCTTAGTGGCATGTCTCCAATCGCTTTTTGAGATAAATCGTTTTCATTTGGTGATGGTTTGTTTCCACAATAATCTTCCTACCGTATGTGAAATGGTGAAATCTTGCGCACCAATACAGAATTACCATGGCTTCCTTTTTAATTTGCGAATAAATTTGTTTGCATTCGGCGAGTGACTTTGACACGTATGCAACTGGCTTCCACGTGTTGTTTTCACACTGTAGCAAGGCAGCACCTACTTCGTTTTGCAACGCCTCACATGACACTTTGGTATTCTTTTTTTTTAGTCAATGAACTGTGATAGCAAAGGCTGGCGACACATGCTATCACACAGCATCGGCAATTTTCTAGTGTGGTCTATTGTCCATCAAATTATTTGTCGTGCCTTATTGAGCTCCACAGCAGTACCGTTTTCTCGGCCAGAGACGGCAAGAACTTACTGAAAGTTTGCGACGCCCAGCATTTTTCGAATTGCTTGTTTGAACTTTTTCTCTGGCATTTGCCTCCTGCCTTGCACCTGATTAGGATTTTGTCTGATGCATCGGAACTAATTACGTCACCTAGGAATTTGATTTCCTTGACATGAAGCGTACACTTGGTCGCGTTAAAAGTCAGTCCGGCTCGTTCTGCTGTTAGCAAGGCAGACTTCGGTTGTTGATTGTGCTCCTCTATTGACGAGCTCGAGTTTATCACGTCATCAGCGTACGCCTTACCTAGCACACTCTGAAACAATTCATTCGAAGCATTTTGGAAAACCTCCCGATCTGAATAAATGGCGAACGGTAGCCTCAAGAAGCGGCATCGCCCAAAAGGCGTTGCAAACGTGCAAATTTTTGAAATTTCTTCATGCAGTGGTATCTGGTGCAAACCAGCGTTAGCATCGAGACGAGTGAATATTTTTGCGCGGCTAGTTGCGCTTCTATGTCCTCCCTCGTCGGCATTTGATAGTGTTCTCCTTTTATGCACTCGTTAATCCTCCTCGGATCCATGCATACCCGAAGCTTTCCATCCTTCTTACGTACTAGCACGTGAGGACTCACCCAATCTGTCGGCTCGGCCAACCTTGCAATGATGCGCATCGTTCCATACGTTCCAGCTCTTCACGCAGTGGTTCTAGAAAGGCTAGCGGAATCCGCTGTGCTGGTTGGACCACCGGAACAGCAATGGAGTACTATGTGGTAGCGGCGCTTGCCACATTCCATGCCACTGAAAAGGTGTTGTAATTCCTCCACTCTTCTTTCGCATGACTTTTTGCCACACTGCACTGGGCGTGAGAGCAGTTGACGGCATTCACAAGCTTTCAATGCCAAAATTGCTTGACTTTTACGTATACGACGAAGAATTGGAAGACGGCGGTGTGCCCATTGATTGTCACATCCATGATTATGGTGCCGCAGTGTTTAATTTTGTTGCCGCCGTAGAAACGTGGTATTGACCCGTTGGACTTTAGTGATGGTTTTGGCTGCACCTTAATGACAATACCCAGAGGAATATTGCTTGGGAGCCGGTGTTGACTTTAAATCTTACTGCCATGTTGCCAACATTAGCGCGAACAAGTGAGTCCCTGCCGCTGACCTTGCTTCTCAAGGACACATTCAACACGTCAAAGCATTCTGTATTGCCAGTGAGCTCGTTAACTTGACTTTCTATACTGCAGCAAATTTCGAAGTGGTTCATCCGCTGGCAGTAGCGGCAAGTGCAGCCGTGGCCACGGTTGTGTATTGCGCGCGAGGAGCCAGTTTTCGCTCCGCGGGGCAAAACCTCGAGGAATTCTCGGGCTCTGAAGTGCTGTTTCAGAAGCATATGCAGCCTAGCTATCAGGTTGACAACATTAGAGCCCAAAACTGCATCGAGGTTTCGTTCCGCGAAGCGAAAACTGGCGCTTCGCGCGCTCTACACAGGCGTGGCCGCGGCTGTGCGCCCACGGACGCAGGACACTTTCTTGGCGCGTGTGTTTGTGCACATCTGGGACCTATGTAGTCTGGTGGCTTCGTTTCGTCGCTGTTTCTTTGAGTCTCTTCGTGATGGTGCCTTCCTGGCGCGGAAAACTTCCGAATCAGATGTACTTGATGGTCCCGTTGCCATAGTTCTTGTTGCACTGGTGTTGCTTCTGCAGCCTTGCAATTCTGTTTCGCTTTTTGTAGCGCGAGATTCGTGCTTCTCAGCAGCTTCTCTCGTAGTTTCTCTTTTTGTATAAAAAACAATCTGATCCCGGATCATGGAGTTTCGCAGGTTTTCAATGTTATACAGACAGGCTTGCGTCTTCAAGTCTCACACGAAGTACTCAAAAGGTTCGCCTGGTTCTTGAATTTGTTTCCTAAACAAGTAGCGTTCGAATGTCTCATTGCTCTGACTCTGACAACACTCTTCAAACTTCTTGACTGCCATAGCTTAATTGGTGCTGAGTTCGCCTTCTAATAATCAAAGGGATTGAATACCTCTATGGCTTCTTCACCTGCAGTTGTAAGCAGCAACGCAGTCTTCGTCTGCTCTGATCGTGGTTGCTCGGATGGTTCGGTAGCTGTCAAGAGAGCTCAAATTTTTGCTTGAACCATGGCCAGCTCTCGCCTATGTCTCCTGTGAAGCGTACTGCATCTGGTGGTCGAACAAGTTCCATCCCTACTGCACGGCTTGCTGTCGGCGCCGACGTACGCAGCGAGGGGTGCGCGGAGCTTCTTACACCATGTGTCAATGAGGCATTATGCCTGGCAGCCGGTGGTGGAAAAGCTCTTTTTATTGAGTGTGAGCCGGTTATATATGCACTGAATGCGTGCGAATCATTTAGATCTCATGACAGTTCATACATGCGCATATCTTGCGCCACGTGCCACGTGTACGATACACATGCGTCCATTCGTTCGTCCACCCGTCCATGTGTCCGTCCCTGCGTTCATCCGTGCGCCTTTGCGTTCGCAGGTCCGTCCGCAGGTCGGTCCTTCCATACGTCAAACAGACAGCCAAACGACGGACGATTATAGCCAGCGGGTTTTTCGCGGTTTGCCGAAAAAAAGCACAATACGCGCAAGGTGGCGGCAGCTCGTGCTCGAAGACAGAACCACGATGTGCGAGTGCGCAAGAAAATAGGGTGAACGTCACACAAAGACGTTGGCGATCGCGTGTTCATCGTCGGCACCGTACGCCAGAGGGCTTTGTGTAGTAAAATAAAAGCCGTTTTGGCGCGCGCGCACATTCACAAGGTTGGCGGGTGAACAGGACTGCAGAGCGGCGTGCGCGCAAGGCGGCGGCGGCTCGCGCTCGAAGACAGAACCGCAATGTGAGTGCGCCAGACAGAAGCGTGTCGTAAAGCTGCGCGACGGGCCGACAAGATCTCGGCGTACGAGAACGGGAGGCCGAAGCGGTGCAGCAGCGGCGTGCGGACCCAGATTCGCTCCACTCTTCATCATTCAAACAATTGATATGCTGTCATTTACTCTGTGCCCGTAAATTGCAGCGTGGATATGTGATGCACTTACAGATGCGAGTAATGCTGCATGGCGAATTGTCACGGCAAATTGACCTAAGTTGCGAGTGTTCTTGGGTTGTTAGACAATAACAAGAAAACGAACACATTGTAACAGACTAGAAAAAGGTAGAGAAGAGAAGCAAAGGAAGACGAAGAGTCTTGGCACGATCGCAGTGTGCTGCCGCTAACGACCATCGTTCCCCTCCTGTAAATAAAACCATCTTATCACAGCTCGCTGTTACAGTTGTGGTGGAGGTGCTGGGTAATCGACACCCAAAGACGGAAGGTGAACCACAAGTTCTTCGACGGAGCCGTCGCATTGCTGCGCTTCCACCGAATCCATCTGTTCTGGACATGTCCCACAACGCAAATGAACACCGACCCCTCTCGACTTCTGCGCCGACCAATTCGGCTCCACAACTGAGAGATGCTCGTTCTTTTGCTGGCAGACCAGATGAAGACGCCGAGGCTTGGCTCATTCATTACAAACGGGTGAGCGCCGCTAACAAATGGGATGCCGCTTCTCAGCTTTTGTACATCGCGTTCTTTCTGACGGATACTGCATTATTGTGGTACGAGAATCGAGAGGAAACGCTAACGACGTGGGACAGATATGTTTCTGAAATCAAAGAGCGTTTCGGCGACCCAACAACGATAAAGAAAAGAGCAGAACAGACGCTAATGCAACGCGCTCAAGTGCCAGGTGAAACTTGCACGACCTACGTTGAGGAAGTCATAAAGGTATGTAGGACCATTGACTCCGAAATGTCTGAGGAAGACAAAGTCGGGCACATTCTAAAAGGAATCGCCAAGGATGTTTACAGTTTCCTCATCGCGAAAGACACCTTGACATCTGTCACCGATGTCATTCGTCATTGCCGCAATTTCAAGCAACTAAAAACGAGGCGCTTCACGCCAAAGTTCGGCAGGCTACCCAATGTGACGACCATCGCGAACATAGACAGCAACCAGGCGCTTGATCTTGCAACAACAATCCGGCAGATAATACGTGAAGAACTCGGCCTGTACGCGCAAGTGGCAAACCGCCCAAGCACTCATCCCCCCTATCAGCCACCAGAGTTCGAGTGAAACGTTGCTTCATTCTCCTCGCACCGAGTGGCGGAGGGCTTTGAGAATTCTGATGCCACACCTCTGTATCAGCCACGTTTATACGATAGAGGCCCTGCCTATGACGCACGATCAAGACGAGCACAGCCACATTCTTATACTCAGGGCTCTCAGCCGGACTACGTCCCGCTGCGGCAAGGACAGTACCAACCCTACGACCAACCCTACTACGAATACAATGAATTTCAGAGAGTGGCAGAAACCCGTTCTTCGCGTGATAACGAACTTCCTCGCCGACAGCAGCGGCTCAGGATTCGTCCCATTGAATATAGTATAAACCGTGACCCTCCCGTGTGCTACAACTGTGGTTTCACTGGGCATATTGTTCGGTATTGCCGCCAACAACGCCGCCAATCACGAAGGACACCAGCCATGTCTTCGCCATCAAGATCCGGTGCTTCATATGACCTGCGGACAACCGACTTGTTTCCAAGGGACCGTTTTTCGCGCGAGACCAGACGCAGTGATTCGCCAGCATCCGAGCGGAGTTTGACACCACCATCCAAACCGTTGTCGTCGCTCGCCGTCTCGTCTGCGTCGTTCTTCTCCGCCACCGGGAAACTAGCATCCGCAGCCAATGGAGGTGAGGTCGCCGCACGGTCTCTTCAAGATATACCTCTGCCTATTGTTATGATCAAAAACAAGAGTGAATGTGTTGATTGATGGAATACCGACGATGGCGTTAGTTGACACTGGGGTGACTGTGTCTGTGATGAGCCTCGCCTTCAGAAACCGCTTAGGTCGCAAAGTCATGTTTTCATGGGACGATACAATCACATTTCGTGGTGTAGGCGGCGAGTGGCTTAATCCTCTTGGTGTATGTGCTGTCAGTGTTTCAGTGGCTGGAAAAGTATTTGTATCGGAATTTCTGGTTCTATCTCGTTGTTCGCACGATGTCATTCTTGCTATCGATTTTCTGGAGCAATGCGGTGCTTCCGTTCACTGTGGTAGTGGGGAAATATCACTAAACAATTTGTTTCTACCGTCGCTTTCCGAAGAAGACTACCGTGGCGAAGACAGGAACACACTTAGTGTGATTGATGAAGTGATAGCACCATCTTGGTGCTTGACACCTGTTCGAGTCTCTTCCACAGCGGTTGATGATGCTTGTGTTGACCTCGTAGTGGGGCTCTACGCAAGAACTGTTTTGAGAAGGACATACTTGTGCCTTGTTCTGTTGTGTGCATGACAAAAGGGGTAGCAACATTGTGGGCGCTGGACTGTTCTGCCACGCCGGCTGTGCTTCCTCGCGGGATGAAGATAGCTCTCTTTGATGAAGCCTCATGCAACTCGATAGCAGCAATAGCTACGGACCTCCCCACCTATTCCTCTGCTTGTGATATTCGCCATAATGAAGATCTGATGCTCGCTATGATCAGCAAGACTCTCAATACGACGGAACGGCAAGCGCTGGTGCAGGTACTTTCCCGGCATGTTGCTGCTTTCGACTTCAAACATAGAGATGCACCCCTTCAGTCACCCTCGTCCCGCGCTCGTCACAGAATAGACACTGGCTCTGCACACCCCATCCGCCAAAAGTCCTACCGAGTGTCATCCTCTAAGCGCAAAGTTATCACCGAACAAGTAAGACATGCAAACAAAGGGGCGTGCAAGAGTCTTCCAGCCGTGGGCAGCCCCGGTAATTACTGTCAGGAAAAAGGATGGTTCCTGGAGATTCTGCGTAGATTACAGACATCTAAACACTGTGATGAAGAAAAATGTATATCCCTTACCATAAATTGATGACGTCATAGAATGCTTACATGCCGCTTCCTATTTTTCAACGCTTGATTTGCGGTCAGGTTATTGGCAAATACCTATGGAACCCGGTGACAAAAAAAAGACTGCTTTCATAACTCCGGATGGCTTATTTGAATTTAATGTCATGCCTTTTGGCCTTTGTAACGATCCAGCCACCTTTGAAAGATTTATGGACACAGTATTACGTGGTATAAAATGGGAGATATGCATGTGCTACCTTGACGATGTTGTGATCTTTAGCCGTACGTTTGAGGAACATAACAACCGTCTCAGTCTTGTTCTCGACTGCATCGAAAAAGCCGGGCTGGTTCTGAATTCTAAAAAATGTCGCTTTGGCGAACGTCAAACTCTCGTGCTGGGGCACTTGGTCGACAATAATGGCGTCTGACCCGATCCTTGCAAGATCGAAGCAGTGAGCTCTTTTAAATCACCGCAGTCCGCACGAGACCTTCGCTCATTTGTCGGCCTATGCTCATATTTTCGTCGTTTTGTTCCACGATTTGCGGAGATCGTGTATCCGCTGACAAACGTCTTGCGACAGGATTCAACCTTCAACTGGACACCAGAGTGTGACGCCGCATTCTCACAACTTAAGTTTGTACTAACGTCAGCACCACTGTTGCGTCACTTCGATCCATCTTGCCCGACTGAGGTCCACACGGACGCTAGTGGTATAAGTCTAGGCGAGGTGCTTGTACAACGTCACAAGGGCGCAGAGCATGTCGTGGCATATGCCAGCCGTTGCCTGAGCAAATCAGAACGCAATTACACAGTTACGGAACAGGAATGTCTGACAGCTGTTTTCGCTGTACAGAAGTTTCGTTGTTAATTATCTTTACGGGAGGCCATTTAAGATAATTACCGATCACCATTCGTTATGCTGGCTTGTCGGTTTGCGTGACCCATCTGGCCGCCTCGCACGTTGGGCGCTGCGACTTCAGGAATAAGACTTTACGGTGTCGTACAAGAGTGGCCGTCGTCACGCTGACGCAGACTGCCTCTCCCGGATTCCTCTTGCGACTACTGACTGCGATGCTGAGAATTTTGACGACTGCCTTGCTGCTGTTACAAGCACGTTCCCCAACGCGGTTGATTTCCAGAGAGAACAACGCAACGATCTCAACTTAGATCCTCTTTTTGCCGCCGCACGTGCCTCCCAACACAGCGGTCGCTTTACTGTCCGAGACAAGTTGCTCTATAAAACTAACTACTCCTGACCTGGAGCACGTTTTCGTCTAGTTGTCACCGAGAGTCTTCGCTCCGATGTTCTACGTGCCATGCATGACGATGCGATGTCCGGTCACTTCGGCTTCATTAGAACGCTGAACCGCTCGCAGGAACGCTTTTACTGGCCCAAGATGTACGAAACGACGAAGCGTTACGTCGCTAGCTGCGAGACGTGCCTAGCGTCACAAGCGCCCGGCCACCACTACACCCGGTCCCCTTCAGCCCTTAACACCACCCAGCACACCTTTTGAACAAGTAGGAATTGACATTATGGCTCCATTTACGTTATCTAACAATAAGAAGCGTTGGATAATCGTCTGCGTAGATCATTTTACGCGGTATGCCGAAACCGCAGCTATTCCGTCTTCTACCACTGCATTCGTGGCAGACTTCTTGCTTCACTCCGTGGTCCTTCGCCATGGCGCACCGCGTGTTATTATCAGCGACCGTGGCCGCCAGTTCACTGCCGATGCCGTTGGAGAATTACTACACATGTGCACGACACAGTTCCGTCATACACCGTATCACCCACAGACCAATGGCCTCGTTGAACGCACAAACAGAACGCTGACCAACATGCTTGCCATGTACATTTGTTTAAATCACAAGAAGTGGGATGAAGTGCTGCCTTTTATCACGTACGCGTACAACACGGCAAAACGTGAAACAACGAACTTCAGCCCATTTTATCTGTTGTACGCCAGGTTGCCACTAAGCCCTCTAGACACTTTCATACCCTTCATTCTACACAATGACGACTCTGTATCAAACACCCTGTGCCTCGCGGAAGAAGCCCGTCGAATCGCTCGTCTTCGTACTCTGGCCTCTCAACGTCGTTCGAAGGAACGATACGACGACCGTCACGAACCGGTTTTATTCAAAGAAGGTGACTTGGTGTTGCTTTGGACACCGCAACGCAAGCGTGGATTGTGTCAAAAGCTTCGGTCACGATATTCAGGCCCATTTGTAATTTTGCAGCGTCTAAGCCGAGCTTTGTCTAAGCCGGCTTAGACGCTGCAACGGTCGACGATCGAGCAGAACGCAGCTCACGCGCGTTGCTCGCCTGAAACCTTTCTACCCTCCTTGTGCATCATAACTTGCCCTACGGGCTTCGTCTGCTTGCGGAGGAATGTAACAGACTAGAAAAAGGTAGAGAAGAGAAGCAGAGGAAGACAAAGAGTCTTGGCACGATCGCAGTGTGCTGCCGCAAACGACCATCGTTCACCTCCTGTAAATAAAACCATCTTATCACAGCTCGCTGTTACAATATTAATATTAGTGACATACACACGCGTTGTCACTCTTCTACATGCGCGAGTAACCAATGTCACGGTTGAATTATAGTAAAACGATCTGCAGTGCTTCTTCTCCCTCTAATGATTCACTTCGTGCTGATGCTTGCATTTTTTTCTGGCTCTTATTAGAAACTATGACACCCCTTCTGAATAACCGCTCTCAACGCAATAGGAGGTGCGCAAAGTCAATGAAATTGGAGTATTAGAACATAAAATTACAAAAAAATCTTGAAGTTGTATGAAGAGCGCTGATCGCCCTGTCGCGGTGGTCTAGTGGCCAAGGCACTCGTATGCTGCCTGCAGATCGCGGGATCGAATCCCGGCTGCAACGGCTGCATTTTTGATAAAGGCGGAAATGTTGTAGGCCTGTGTGCTCAGGTTTGGGGGCACGTTAAAGAACCCCAGGTGGTCGAAATTTCCGGAGCCCTTCACTGCGGCGTTTCTCTTAATGATATGGTAATTTTGAGACGTTAAACCCCACAAATCAATCAATCAATGAAGAGCGCTTATCGGTAAATTGTTTGCAGAATGCCAAACACCTGTGGAGGAAGTATTGCTACTAAAAATTGTATGGCCCGCAATAATTCATTATGATGAAGGAGAGGCCACACCCTACATTGTACCTGCTTCTCATTTGTCTTCATGCACTTTTCATCGTAAATTGTGTACTGCCCTTGTCTATGATCTCAAAGGTATACTGGCTTTCAAGACTTTTCAGCGTACGGGCACTTCAGTAATGATGCCTGTGCCTGCACCGTTGAAAGGTATGTCTTTTTGCCAGGAGAACTTTTTTTTTATTTGAGTGAGCCGTTACTCAGAAGGCTAGGACAGGATCAGATACAGTGCGCTTTATGGAAGATAATTAAATCAGCGTAGGCTTCCGGCCTTTTCTCATCTTTTTGCTGCCCGAAGACGTTTTTTCGTTCTCTACGATAGATTCGACATATACCTTGTTAGCCTGAAGTTATGAAAAATGTATGATGGGCGCTTGATCTTGCTTTTATTGGCCTAGAAATTTCAGCCTTCAAAAAAACCAACGCGAGAGGAGCTCTGAGGGTTCGCTAACCTTTTTCTCTCGCACAATTTCCTCTCGTATACTTCTTCATTCCCTGAGTGTTCAAAAAAAAACCCATACCGGCTCCCACTGTGACAGCCTACACTATTGCTCATGTGCTCAGATGATATGTTTTTGTCAGTTTTTTAAACGCGTTCGCTTTCATCATGTTATCTCGAAGTCAATTTTCTTATTTCTTTTTTTACGATCGACATGACTCGATATGGCCTGCTCGTAGCAATAATCGTGGTAAATCAAAATGTGTTCAGCTTTTGTACAATTTTTTTCAAGCCTAACAAGATGATACCGATTGCGCAATTAACTTATGGGATGACCTGTAGCCAGAAACTTCAAGAGAGCCTGCTCTGAGCATTGAAAATAGGACAATGCGACCTGCACTGAATCAACCCTATCAACTTCGCGAGTCATTTGTCGGTTGTACGTAAATTTGTTGCGTTCGTTTGACATTCATGTTTAAATGAACAACATAAGAGTAATTGTGTTGTTTTTCACCGGGAACCTGGTTGATTGAGTGATTGATTGGTATGTGGGGAATAACGACTCAAAATTATTAAATGATGATGAGAGACGCCGTAGTGGAAGGTTCCGGAAATTTTGACCACCTGGGGTTCTCTAATGTGCACCCGAATCTGTACACACCGGCCTTCAGCTCAACCGAGAGCCTGTTCTCAGGGTTATGAGTCGATTGGGCTAAATGTAGTCGCAAATTAAAAGACCAGAAGTCCTCAGTGAGACCAGAGGTCCTCCAGGCCCTACACGACGACCTGATGGCTGGACACCTCGGTGTCCCCCGTACGCTCGGAAAAAATACAGGAAACGTACTGCTGACCATGGCTTACCACCGATGCCGCTCCTTATTTAAAGACATGCTTAGACTTTCGACGAAGAAAGACACCACCGACAAGACCAGCAGGCTTTCTTCAGCCAATCGAACCACTTTACCTAATTTTTCAGCGAATCAGCATGGACCTATGGCAATGACGCTTGACGCCATGGACCTGCTGAGGTCATTTCTTATATCGACTTGAAGGAATAAATGAATCGTCGTAGCTACTAAGTATCGACTATACTTCTCGCGATTCACCAAAACAGGGCCCTTACCCATCGGCAGTGTCACCTAGGTAGCGAAGTTCTTCATTGAAGACAGTGTCCTGCGTTCTGGTGCCCCAGTGGTCTTCATCACTTACTGGGGTATGACCTATTCTGTGAAGCTAACTCAGGCTTTCTTGAGATACTGCCAGACAAGCCACCGCTGGACCACCGTCAATACCGCCGACATAAAATTGTCACACTGAGTGTCTCAACATGAACTATTGTCGACATGCTGGGCAAGTACATCGACTTCAAGCGGGAAACGCGGGATGCCATCTTACCGTACGTCGCCTTCACTTACAACACGCCCGTTCAAGGAACTACGCAGGTCCCGCCATACAAGTTGATGAACGGCAGGAGCCCGGCAACGACGCGCTACGCCTTGTTACCAAATATCAGGGACGAGGAAAGTATTGACGTCACCTCCTACCTACATTGCGCTGCAGAAGCCCGGCAACTCGCCGGCCTGCGCATCAAGATTCAAGAGATGACTATTATCCACCGCTACAATCTTCGACGACGCTTTGTGCAATATCAGTGTGGCAATCGTGTTTGAGTGTCGACGCCGACAGGCCAACGGAGACTCTAATAACAAAACGTTTTTGGCGATACCTCCAGCAATACAAAGTTTTTTGACATCTAGGTGCTCTAGATAATGAGGTTGTCTCGGAAGGCGTTACGAACTCTCAATGGCACCGTGCGCGACCTGAAGTGATTCATGTCGCACGCTTCGAACCGTGCAACACGCGTTAGCGAACCTCCGGACTGCGCTCATCTGATTGACATGTAAAAAGCTTTATTTAAAACCTGCAGATTAGCGGCTGGGCCTAGGCCACCCGTGTGGTCGCGGTAAGGTTTAGCTTTTCAGGCACTTCCCGGGCCTACTGGATGGTCCAAATTTGGGTATTCATATTCTGAGCTAGCCAGAGCCTCGAGCCAACGCGTCTCAAGCAGGTACGCGTTTTGGCGATTGAAAATCCGTGTAGTGTGTGGGCATTTCCAAAGAATGTGTTCTATGTCTGCACTTTTGCGTGTACATATGATACAGCCAGCGTCGGGGAGTCGCCTGGGGCATATGCGGTTGAGGCGAACTGGATTTTGAAATGTTCTCGTTTGTAGGCGTCTCGAGTCTACTTCTTGTGACCTATCTAGTTTAGGTTGGTGCTAATGTTGTATCTTTCTCTGTTTTTTGTATAGTGAGCCAATATGTTGTGGAAGGTGAGAAGCTGATCCTTATCATCAAATTCAAGATTGGTCCCCCTGGGGTTTTGAGATGGGTGTTCCCAGCCTGAGTTCGAGCGTGGCAAAGTGGGCCTTCTCATTCATGTTTAGGGGGACCTTGAGATCCTCTTCGTCTTTGCCCATGTGCTTCAGAATCCATTTCAAATACCCAGGTGTATAGCTTCCCTTCACCAAGTCCTCTGCATTGCTATTAAAAATTCTGGCCACTTCACTGGAGATCCACCCTGTCATGTAGTTGTGTAGTCTTGTGTGTTGTGTACTTTATTATTTTAATTTCTTGCTTCGCTCTTGTTATTTTTATTCTTGCACGCACTTTCTCTCTGTGTTCTGTTTTAAGACTCGGGAGGATGCTTGTTAAAGGGGGGCATCGTGTCGCGTGTTTCTTAGTTTTCACTTCTCTTCTATTCAAACCTTTTGCCACAAAGACTGTCAAAAATGTCCAGCGCAAACCACGCCTAATTTTTTGAGACGCTTGACGATTATTGTAGATAGATTTGTCCAGATTACGCGCAGGACATGAACAACCGAATTTTTTTCTATAGAGCTTGCGCGACAACCCGTGATAAGACTAAAATATTCGATGATACACGTATTATTACCACCGCACTTCGCCGCTTGTGAGTTTATAAACGGCTGACACTCGGTTCACCACTATCATTGCTATTGTGTATTGCTGTATCCTCACTTTTCTAATACAGTTAGAAGCACTCTGCCCTTAGAATAGGTTATTTAAATGATCCATGCCTGACTGTTATATAGTCCTCCAGGTAGTCGGCTTTAAGTTCGGCAAAGTAAAGTTTCACCTTGAAGACGTCCACTACTCCCTACGCCCCTGTCGCTTCCACGTGTCAATATAATGGTGATTTTATGCATACGTAACCAACAACGTAATCACAAGTACTCAAAAACAAACGAAAATCAGTTGAAATTAGCTTTAGTTTTGATCATCGGGTGACACCACGTTGGCTTCGTTCTTGTTTTTTTGTTTTTTGTATCAGGTTGGCACTTACCTTGCACATATAGTTTTTATTTATTTCTTGAATTGCTGTATCCCAACTCCTGACGGCAAGTCAAGCACTGCAGCCGGAACGTATGGCATTAGGTGTGACAGCACCCAGTCATTGTTCAAAGAGCTAAATTCTCTGAATAAGTGACCTCCATCAATTGCGATAATCTGAGATCCATGACTCAAAAGAAAAGCTACACGCCACTGCAGCACGTGCACTTGTTCACTTTCTGGAGAAATGAGAAATATCTCGAAAATACTAAACGTAAAAAAAGAAAAGAAAATGTATTATTGTTAACTGGTATGTTTCATAGCAATACTTTTGTGTTTCACTACAATACCTTTCTGAAAACAGTTCAGTACTTAAGAGAAATGATCACCTTTGATGTTTTAATCAACTTCCATGTTTTGTGTAGACCTTTGAATTGGCTTGATTACTTTTGTTTTTACAAACTCTGCGTGGTGTGGACAGATTTATGTGTTTGGACACATTTCTTTGTGGTATGGACACAGTTCAGTATAAAAAACGTGGACTCACTGCGTAAGCGTTGTTTTATATACCTATGTATAGCCTTGTGTTTGATACGATGTATGGAATGCCGACTTTAGTGCAAGAAAAGAGGAGTAGCTGGCGCCACGCATTGGCATCAACCTCTCCTTATATATAATTATTAAAACAATTGCAACTATAAAGCGTGCTTTCTTCGCCGAGTGTACTCATCGAACGCGTAGTCTGATAGAACGTCTTCCGTCACTGAACTGGTGGTACCATATCTCTCCACGTAACATCTTCCGGTGTCACCTTACAGTTTAGACACTTTGACAAGTCTTCCTGAGTTGTAGAGATGAAAGAACCCGTGAACAGCGATTATGCGCTCGAGCCGTCATTGCAGCAAGTGGTCTTAGTCTTCTTCGTGGTTAGAACTCAACAAGCAAGAGAAGTCCACTTGTCAAACCGTAGTATATCACGTGCACAACCACTGTATACAACTTTTATTACTAGCTTCCTTCTGCTTCTTCCTGCACATTTTAAAAAGTAGCGGAGATACACTTGTGTACGTGTGTGCCCACGTGTCTGTGTGTGTTTGGGCTTATTTTGTGCTCGGAGGACAAGAGCGAGCAATGTGGAGCAAAAATGATGAACAGAATGCGAAAAACTGAGGCACCACAGTCTGAAGATATTAAAGTCTAAAGTGTCGTTATCAGAGGGTTCCTACCATTTTTTTGGGCCCCGCTGTTTCTCTCTAATACAGAGTGAGCCATGCGACTTGCTCTCGGGATATTGATGTTCCAGCAATACCGTAGCAACGTGGAAGCGATTGATGTTTTCGGCATTGGGCGCAATAATCAGCCGAACAGCTGTCCTTGCGACGGACTGTTCCTCCATGTATTGCTTTTAGTGTCCGTTAGCATTTTACCCGTTCATTCAAGTTTGTGATAGGTTTATGTTACATCTGTGTGCCTGCGTACCCGATCTGTATTTTCAACATTGTTTGGATGCCGCAATACCTTTCAATGCAATACTTCTGTATCGTGAATTTCTCTGTCCCTCTTTTATACCTACAATATATGCTATTTTATTCATCAAACTAACGCTACCCTGTTCACGCTGACAATAAAGTTAATTTTATTTTATTAATAATTATAAACATTATTCTTCTTATTTTAATATTACCTATTATTATTATTTATTATTGAAAAAAAAACGTTCTAAATAAAAATACTCGGAGTACAGAGGAAACCACAGCTGCTGACTGAGTCAAATTCACATAGTTACATTGGTTGATTGATATGTGTGGTTTAACGTCCTAAAACCACCATATGAATATGAGAGACGCCGTAGTGGAGGGCTCCGGAAATTTCGACCACCTGGGGTTCTTTAACAACCACACAAATCTGAGCACACGGGCCTACAACATTTTCGCCTCCATCGGAAATGCAGCCGCCGCCGCCGGGACTCGAGGCCGCGACCTGTAGGTCAGCAGCCGAGTACCTTAGTCACTAGACCACCGTGGCGGGGCTTCATAGAATTACAAATTTTACAAATTTGTGATATAAATTTCTTTCCTAGAATTACGAATTCTACGAAACGTAGGAGGTGTTTGTATGAAGTAGCTATATTTATGTAGAAAGTTGAACTAAGTGAAAACTAGACAACATGCTTTAAACAAACCATCGATAGTAGCCCTTGAAGAACACGCCAGCACGCTTTTGAAGCTTTGTCAAAATAATATTATTTAGACTGATACTGTTTCATTTACGCACATTAGACTTCGCAAGATCCTACACATTGTGATGATATAGACTTGATGGTATTGCCTATGTCCAACTTGTGGTGCACAAGCAAAAAGAATAGCACGCATGCAGCCGCGATCACCCTCGAACGGTGTTGCTCTGAATATCGCATCCATGTCCCTAATTTTTATTACTCTTGTTAAGCTTTAATTTTATGCTTTAAACCTAACAACTTCTTTTGCGTAGTGTCAATGCTTTTATACGCTGTTTTTTTTCACGTGCGATGTCGCTTTGGAATACCCTGCCTAGTAGGATGCTGTCAGTTTCCGTGCATAAATATGAAATCATTTACACGGTGAAAACGCGAGAGCTTGTTTTCGGCAACAAGTCTGACGTAACTGAGTTCTAAATATCTCTGCTCAGACACTATGTTTTTGTTGCTCATCTTCGCAAAGATCCTACAAATAATTAAACTTCCTAGCAATAAAGCAGTGGCTGTTAGCTCTGCACCCTTCTCTGTTGTTTTTTCTATGTCCCGTGGCCAGCACACTTTCTTTGCGTCCTAATCATATACGAAACAGCCCAGCTATCTGTATTCCTCAAGTACAACACATTTTTATTTACGGTAGCTGTACTCACTGCTTTTGGAACTTCTGCTAGAAATAACCCGGTATTTTCGGGAGACGCTCAATGCCACTTCGTCTGAAGGATAAGGAGGATGACAACTAAGTTGAATTAGTTGTATTCTCAGGGCAACGCCATATGCTTTCACCTATCACTTCATTCTTTCACACCGCTTACACGGTCTCTGGGGCGCTCATTATACTATTTTTCTTCCTTTGGGCCCGTACATTATTTGCTTTATCGGGAAAAGGGTGTTGGTGCGTAAAAAGTACTTGGAATGTACATAGCTCGCAACAAAGAGCTTCGTTCACCTTGTAAATCATAGTCAAAACAGTGATGTAAAAAACTAAAGTATTATTAAACACACCACCGAAATAACCACACGGGTCGCTTCAGATCACGTAATTTCGATATTTTGAGGATAGACAGCCAATTCAACGCAGATGTGAGCTATCACGAGCAAAATTTATTTAAAATTTACTTGAGAATTGACAGCGTGCCGATGGCGCCTGCTGTCAGCCTAATAGTTTTTGACATGCATTTCAAAACGACCTACCGAGAAAAGTAAAAAAAAAGACTTTTTTGATGCGCATTAGTTAAAAACAAAACAACGAAACAGACGTACCTTCACTAGTGTGCCTTGTTTCTTTTCATTATTCGCTATTTAAACGCTGACGCCTGAGGCGCTTGAGCGTCAAACTAGCAAAATTGAAGTAATTATTTATGTTTGTCATCTCAATAAGCTGTCTGTTAGTGTCATTCTTTCTATGACGTGCAAACGCCTCAAGGACAAGGGTCTGACGAGGCTTCGTTCCGCGTCTTTACAACCTCTCTGTGTTCACAGAGATACAAAAAAAGAGAGAGAGAAAAAAAACGAACTCATTGACGAGATTGTTCCTCTAGCTACATTCTTCCTGTTCAATTCCTATACCTCACACATAGCTGAATGTGCACGCTAATTTTATTGTTTTCTACGATTTCACAACCACAATGTGATTGTGAGAAACACTACTGCAGCAAGTCTTCAGAATAATTTTATTCATCTGCGTTTCCTAACAAGCTCCAGCTAACTATAAACACACAAGAGTTCTTCAACTTCATGCCCCCACTGAGATGTAACTGCCATCTGTGGCGTGCGGCGAGTGAAAGCTAAAAGTAGAAAATACTGTAATAAGAACATTTATATAGACTGCAAAAATCAGTAAAGTTCAAACACACGAGTTCGACAGAAAAAAAAATTGGGCAGATCACACGTACTTGGGAATCTACGTAATGTGAAGCATGCGAAGGGAAGGTGACCGTGTTGCAATTTTTTATTGTGTGACACGTCATAAAATGACGTTAAATATGTGTAATAATTTTGCACGCACAGACATATTGCTACGATACTGAGGGGGCGCGTGGAAGAACAGGAGAACGAGGTTGGCACGAGTGGTGATCAGCCAGATCCCTGGACTCTCGCATTGATCATCTCCTGTAAATAAAGGCATCGCACCGTAACAAGATTGGTGGAAGTGCTAGGTACTGCGGAGCGATCCAAGGCCAACGATCACGGAAGCGCTACCTCAAGAACAACGCCAAAGCCGCCGACTGGCTGGTCTACCACCGCTCTCTATGGATTCGATTGCTGACGGCGACACCACGCACTCTTCGTCTGGCGCTGCGTGGCCCCGACGCATGGTACCATGAAGCTTCTCTGGGAGGGTCGGAGAAGACGTCGACGAATGGCTGAAACACTTCAACCGTGTGAGTAAATACAACTGTTGGGATGCGGCCTCCCGGTTGTCCAACGTCGGATTGTTTCTTCAAGGGACGGTGTTAATGTGGTTTGAAAACCACGAAGAAACAATAACGACCTGGGAAGCGTTTGAGAAAGAAATAGCGAGCTGCTTCGAGGACCCATTGATGAAGAAGAAGCGCGCTGAGCAAACTTTGATGCAGCGTGCTCAAGTCCCCGGTGAAACATGCACAACGTACATTGAAGAGATTCTGAAATTGTGCAAGTCTGTAGACCCACGCATGAAAGATGACAAGGTAGGGCATCTTCTCAAAGGGGTTGCTGAGGATGTCTACAATTTCCTCATCGGCAAGGGCACCTTGGCGTCTGTAGCGGACGTAATACAACACTGCCGCACGTTTGAGACACTGAGGGCTAGGCGCATCACTCCCAAATTCGGCAGACTTGCCAACGTCACCACCATTGCAAGTGTCGACGTCCGTCCAACATCCCACTGTGATCTTACCTCAATGATTAGGCAAATCGTACGCGAAGAACTTGCACGACGTGATGCTGTCAACCCGCTGAGGGCACCTGCTATCAACACCTCCCCGCCATACGACGCAATGTGTGCTGCCGTTGATTCCACCCTATATGATGTGCCCCAATCAAGAACACCAGAGCCCCAACCGACAACTTACATCATCGCCGTGGTTTCCAGAACGCCTCCCGCCAACCACCTAAAATGGTGTCTTCGTGGGACGATCATGGGCACATGGCGCCTCGTGGAAGGTTTGGCGACGTGCGTGAGGCCCCTGTGTGCTATAACTGCGGTTTCCGTGGACATGTGGCTCGATTCTGTGGTCAAAGGCGTCGCCCCCAGCAACGCTTTTACGAGGGACCATCAGCTTCTTCTCGACAAAACTGCTGGCGTGGTGGTATGCGTTCAATGCGGGACGCGTACGTTGGGGACGGCTTTCAGCAAACGACCCACAGTGATACACATGTAGGACGCAATTTCCACCGGAATTTACGCAACGACTCGCCTTCCTCCGTGCGAAGCTTGACGCCCCCCACAACACGCCGGTTCCGTTCCCCTTCTCCTGGTCGACGCGTCACCACCCCGTCTCCGGGAAACTAGGTGGGGCGGCCAATAGAGGTGAGGTCGCCAAACATTTGTCACTACATCTGCCTATGCCTCCACCCGTTTTTATGACGCAAAATAGGGTCCCCGTGCCTATTGATGGACTTCCTACGATGCCTTTGATAGATACTGGAGCAGCTGTTTCAGTGATGAGTCTTAACTTCAAATTGCGGCCAGGACATAAAGTGATGTTTCACTGGGACAGTTGTGCATCATTTCGTGCAGTGAGTGGGGAGACATTGTGCCCGATCGGTGTGTGTGTTGTTAGTGTCACTCTGGGTGAAAAGGTCTTCGAGACTGAATTCGCCGTCCTGACCAGCTCCACCCATGACATCATCTTGGGCATCAATTTTTTACGCGAGTGCGGGGCTACTGTAGATTGCGGTGCTGGCGAGATTATGCTATTGGCATTTACTGACGATCCTAGGTGCTGTCAAGGATCTATCGCCGACATTGAGGATGTTGTCTTGCCGCCCAACTCGATAAAGACCGTACGCGTTGACGCCTCTTCCTCGGACGCCGGAAAGTTTGATGTTCTTGTGGAACCCATTCCTCTCAATTGCGCCAAAAAAAATGTGCTCATTCCACATTGTGTTCTGTGGATCAGTGATAGGCGATCGGCCTTATGGGTGTCGAACTGTTCAAATGAACCTGTTATGCTACCCTACGGAATGCGACTCGGCCGCTTCGAACAAATAGCGACCAGTTTTATTGCATCTTTATGTGACGAGAGAGTAGATCCTATTCGTGCAACGTACCGTACAGAAGCCAACATTCTGAGTATGGTAAACAAGTCGCTATCATCAGAAAAACGTCAAGCTTTGGTCGAAGTCCTTGCGAAGCATGCTACTATATTTGACTTTGCACAGAAAGAAGAGCAAATAAGTGTACCCGAGTCACGTACTCGCCATAGGATTGACACAGGATCCGCTCACCCTATCCGGCAGAAACCATACCGTGTCTCATCTGCGGAGCGCAAGGTCATTACTCAGCAGGTAGAAGAGAAGTTAAAGAAAAGGGCCATCCAAGAGTCGTGTAGCCCTTGGGCTGCCCCTGTGATTCTTGTCCGAAAGAAGGATGGTACATGGCGATTCTACGTGGATTACAGACGGCTCAACTCTGTTACTAAAAAGGATGTCTACCCGCTTCCCAGGATTGATGATGTCATCGATTGTTTACATTCGGCATCGTACTTCTCCTCCTTGGATTTGAGATCTGGTTATTGGCAAATCCCCATGCACCCGAATAACAAAGAGAAAACGGCCTTCATAACCCCAGATGGTCTATTTGAGTTCAATGTAATGCCGTTTGGCCTATGCAACGCTTCAGCCACGTTTGAGCGCTTCATGGACTCTGTGTTACGTGGACTAAAGTGGGAAGTTTGTCTTTGCTTCCTGGATGACATTATAATTTTTGGCCGTACATTCTATGAACACAACCATCGTCTAGACATTGTTCTCACCTGCCTTGAGAGAGCAAAGCTCACCCTGAACTCTAAGAAGTGTCACTTTGCCAGCCATGAGAGTCGTTCTCGGTTACCTGGTGGACAAGCATGGAGTTCGACCCGACCCCCAGAAATTCGCAGCAGTCAGCAGCTTCAAACAACCTCAGTCGGTACGAGAGTTGCGAAGCTTTTTGGGCCTATTCTCGTACTTCCGTCGCTTCGTGCCCAGGTTCGCCGACCTCGCTTACCCTTTGACGTCCCTACTTTGCAAGAACGCACCTTTTTGGTGGTCAGCGGAATGCGAGTCGTCTTTTTCGCTACTCAAGTTTGCTCTTACGTCAGGGCCCATACTTCGCCGCTATGGCCCATCTGCTGCCACAGAAGTTCATACCGACGCCAGTGGTGTAGGTATTGGTACAGTCTTAGTCCAACGCCATGGAGCTGCTGAACACGTCGTTGCCAATGCCAGTCGCTGTTTAAGTAAACCGGAGCGAAACTATACTGTCACAGAGCAGGAATGTCTCGCGGTCATATTCGCCGTGCACAAGTTTCGCCCTTATATCTATGGACGCCGATTCTCGATTGTCAAGGACCACCATTCTTTATGTTGGCTCACTGGACTACGGGACCCATCTGGTCGTCTGGCTCGTTGGGCGTTACGATTGCAAGAACACGACTTTGAAGTCTGCTACAAGAGCGGTCGTCGTCATGCCGACGCCGATTGCCTTTCACGACTTCCCCTTCCGACGACCGAGTGTGACGCTGACAACTTTGATGAATATTTGGCTGTAGTGGATATTCCGTTTCCTGACCTAACAACTTTTCGAGCAGAGCAACGCAATGACAACGGTCTAGCTTCTTTCTTTATTTCCGGAACGAACGGTCAACGTGGTTTCGTCGTAAAGGATGGCGTTCTTTACAAAAAGAATTATTCCGGCGTAGGCCCTCACCTACTTCTAGTTGTGCCAACAAGTCTTTGACAACACGTACTTTGAGCAATGCACAACGACCCAATATCTGGCCATATGGGTTTTTCCAGGACATTTTATCGCACGCAAGAACGCTTCTTCTGGCCGAAGATGTGTAAAAGTGTGACTGCAAGCGTTGCGAGCTGTGAGCAATGTCAACGCCACAAGCGTCCTACAACTCCACCAGCCTGACTACTTCATCCCATATCATTCCCGAGTTCACCATTTGACGTCGTTGGTGTCGACCTGCTCGGCCCTTTTTCGCGATCAACGAACGGCAACCCATGGATTATTGTGGGCGTTGACCACCTCACACGTTACGCCGAAACTGCGGCGATTCCTGCGGCAACGGCCACTCAAGTTTCACAGTTCATGCTGTCACACGTTATATTACGTCATGGATCCCTCCGTGTCATAATCAGTGACCGCGGGCGGCAATTTGTTGCCGATGTAGTTTAAGACCTCCTTCGTCTTGCTTCGTGCCATTTTCGTCACGCTACCCCGTATCATCCGCAGGCTAATGGTTCGACGGAACGAATACGGCAAAAAAAATACGGCAATTGAAATTCCTGGTGGTTATAGCACACAATAATATACGTAGAAGCGTTCACGCAGGACATTTGTGCACCGAGGTGTGCGACATGTTCTGTTTAAGGGCGGCTGTTTTCCCACAGAAGCGTAGAACTAAAAAAAGATGAGAACTCATATTTTTGCATATTTACCATTTCATTTAGCGTATAAGTTTTAACCTAATGCTCGGCCTTGATAGTGCCTGAAAAGCAAGAAGTAAATTAGTTTTCAAGCTTGCCTTTTTCGTATTTTGCCGCACACCAAACGTTCCAAAGCAGCAAGAAATGATAAATGTCTGTCATAGAGGTTTCCAGCTCGCGACACATTCTGCTTCAATGACGTTAATCGGTTTCCTTGATTAATGATTAATGGTTTCCTTGATATTGCAGGCTGTGCACTCCGAGATGAAAATGAAAAAAAGAAAAATCATACGCAACCAACCCAATTATCACAAACGGTATCATTATGCGGGCTAAGCTTTCATTTGGGTCGTCATATTTGTTTTCTTTTTACGACCGTAGAAATAAATATGTGAATTTTGTTTTACCGCGACAACAACAAGAACACGAAAATTTCAGTGACAATATTTTTTCTAAACGTCACATTGCCAAGATCTCTGTGACGATTTTTTATGAATATTTTCTTTTCGTGCGTCGTATATCTATTTATGAGGTTGCAATAAATAAGGCTAATTATACACAGCCTGAATAAACTTTATAAAGAATATATCTGGTTATGGAGTTTTAATAGGTAGAAATCTTTCAGTAGCAAATGTCGCCCGATCTAAAGCGTAGTTTAGTGTTTTCTTGAATTTCTCAAGGTGTCATCGAGCCCATATTTTGTAATATACCTACTGAAAGATGTACAAGAAAAGAACTATTTTAAAATTTTAAAGACGCATGAATTCATAGAAGCATGAGAGTAGTGTATATTATGGGATGGTAGCCCAGCCCCACCACGATAGTCTAGTGGCTAATGTATTCGGCTGCTGACCTGCAGGTCGCGGAATTAAATCCCGGCTGCGCGGCTGCATTTCTAATGGAGGTGGAAATGTTGTAGTCTTGTGTGCTCAGATTTGGGTTCACGTTAAAGAACCCTAGGTGGGCGGCATTTCTGGAGCCCTCCACTAAGGCGTATCTCATAGTCTTATGGTGGTTTTGGAACGTCAAACCCCACAAATCAAATCATGGTAGCCCAATGCAAATACCTTTGTACGACACCTCTTTGAATGATGAACAGAAACGAATGTTTTTTGGTGAAGTTTAAGCCTTGTTTCACATTTTGGTGTATTTTTAGTATTTCTAGCTATACTCATTGAATACGAATTGTGTGTCGTTGTGGTGCACAACAAAGTTCACGTGAGGTGATAATCATACATTTGGTTTGTTAGTAAGCAGTAGTTAAAAAACACGAAGCCATCGTGTGCAAACGACAAGGTATTAGTCAAAATAAACAGCTATATCCGTAGTAGTTGAGTGAAATCTACAAAAACATTTGCTGTGCTACCAAAATTACCAGCCAAATGAGTCTTATCGGAGCTGCAATTGTAATCGAGGGGCATGTAGGATGAAGAATGTTAGGTATGACAAATACAAAGCCCAGCATGTATGTGTTGAAAGAGGGAACCGCTACTTCGACTGCTCCAAAGCTTTAGAATCAGCTATTCTTAAACTAGGAACTGTGCAGAATAACGATGACTAAATGCAAACGAAAGCAACATAAGAGTGCTGGATTACGATTCAAGTAAACTGCGCTCTTATTACTTCTTGCTTCAGAAATATCGAAGTCCACATCATTTAGGTATGCATTAGCATATAGAGGACGTAAATCCGGTGTGTGGTGTGAGCCCCCCTACTGCGCGTACCTAACAGCTGGCCCAAGCACTACCACAATGAGTTCATGTGTAAGGGGTGGAAAGACGCGGTTTCCTCTGCCCGTTACACTTCCTCCACAGTCATGTGATGGCGTCAGGAAACAAGATTATGCAGACGCGTGATGAACCAACAACTTGATGGCTCATTGCGTGTGCGTATCTTGAACGGTGTATCTTGAAATGTTCTTACATGACATGCATGCCATTATTATCATGTTTGCACCAGCATAAACCTTCGTCATCGATTGACGTCACGTAACTCCAAGTTTGGTATATGGGAAGCTAGCGAAACGACCACGAGCGCACTATGAGCGTAGCACGTAGTGATGTTTGACATAAAACGCATGTCATTATTATCATGTTTGGACGTGTCATTAACCTTCGTCGTCAGTTCGCATTCCGTAACTGCAAATTTGGCATAGGTGAAGCTTGCGAAGTGGCCGCGAGCGCACCATGAGTGCGGCGTGTAGTCATGACTGACATGACAAGCATGTCATGATTTTCACGTTACGGTCTGTCACTTATGTTCGCCATGCAGTCATAACATACCATAGCAGTTTTGCATTATGTCATGTGAACGAAAACACTGCAAGAGCCACAAGACTATGAAATGTAAATCATGACATTCATGATTAACATGTCACGATTTTTATGACTAGTGACTTAAGCTCGTCACACCGTCATGCTATTCCACATTAATTTTTGTATTGATACCTTCATTGAAACGGCCAGGAGAACTAAAGTCGTGTGTGGATAGATAGATAGATAGATAGATAAATAGATAGATAGATAGATAGATAGATAGATAGATAGGCTACAGGTCGGAGAAGCTTTTATTTTTTTAATAAATGCCATTGGCCAGGACGGAGGCTTTACAGGTATTGTTTTTTCTAATAATAACTTGAAGAGCTTATCTATTTCTGACTATTTGTAAAAAATTTGGTAAAATTCTTTATTTAATTTTTCTTATAATGCATGCTTTTCGTTGGCCGGTCATCGGTTTTCGAGCGCTCGTCGCGGTGGAATGGAATTCTTACATAATAATGCGCCAAATGATTATGGCCTTGCCGGTCGCTCACCGTCACGAACTCTTTATGAGATCACAGTCTGCGTAGACTTTAGATACGTGATTTTTAATCATATAACGCCACTCTGCGACACGTTTTCCTTAGCTCTGACCACTTCGTCGCTTCAATTAGCGGCACCGGAAAAAATAAAGGACCAGCAGGAGCACCAACCCTTGGCAACAACTAGCCGTTATACGTTCAAATGAGCCTTCATTTGAATATTACGTGCTCTGCAACGTGAAAGAATTAAATAATCCTAATTAATTCAACCCGCAACTTGCGTGCATTAGCTTGGATGATACTGTAGCTTCCATATTCACGCAGCTATGAAACAGTTCCCCACACGCGTTTCCTCGTTGCGCAAGAACCAACTGCGCAGCGCTCGAACGCAGACACTATACAGGAAACAGATTGCGACAAACTGCAAAGCCTTGATGTATCCCTAAAAAGTATCTGCTTTAACGACGCTAATGAAACGACGTGTTTTATAATCTGTGCAACATTAATTTATCTATTCCTACTGCTGTATGCTCGAGCATGTTGCTTGCCAGCACTAGCTGACCAGCACATCCACGGCCTTTTCTGCTCTTCGTCTCTTGGCGCAGGAAGATCGTAGCCATGTACAGCAACACTCCTTGCAAGTAAACCGGTCTCTATCATTAGTGGTGAATTCACCTCTTGTAGATGAACCACGACACGAATGTATGCTGCGCAGGTGAACTGTGCCTGGTATCCAACAAGGTTTTTGAGGCGTCCTGCCTTCCAAGGCCGAGAGGCTTGCAGTACGGTAAAAAAACAGCTAATATAGGACCAACCACTGGAAATTCTCAGATATGACGTCTTCTTATCAATGGGATTGGGAATTCCAAAAATAATTTCCGAAAAAATTTCAAAATTTTCAGTATCTCTTTCACGATGACAAGTAACGTTGAGAACGCCATCTTGCAAGTGGTCAGACCAGCATGCGCTACATGGGCAAGGTATGGGCACTGTTTTTAATACAGCACGTTTAATACAACACGTCAAAATATGTTTCAAATTATTGTATAGTGGTGATATTTACGTGCATTTGCATCAAGACAGAATTTTCGGGCAGTCACAGTCATCATGGTTGCATGACAAAGCAAGTCGATCCACTTCTTTATTGCCCGCGATACCCACATGCGAAGGTACCCACTGTGCAGCTTGGCATACCCCACGCGACAGAATATTGTTAATGGATTCCATGATGCTGGTCAGAATAGGGCTGTCAGTCTCCTTGCTGGTGAGTCTACTAGGGGCACCACGAGAGTCAGTGAGGATCACAACCTTCGATGCTGGTAATTTTTCTTGTACGTACTTAAGGGCGACATCAATCGCTGCTACCTCAGCTGTCATCGACGATGAGGGGTGCGGTATTATAAATAACCGCTCCTAAAGCAGCACCCGGACCAGCGTGTGGCGAATGTATTTTTCCCTCCCTCTGTTCGTTGCCGTGGCTTGCCTCGTAGTTCCCGAGCGCTGTTGTACAAAAAAGAGTGGGATATGTGCTGGTGCCTGAATGATTACACCGCCAAGGGAGTGTGGACAGCCCGTTGTGCGCAGCTTGTGGCTCCTGCGAAACACTTGAGCATGTCGTAGTGCAGCGTCCCACATTTTCTACGCAGCAGTCTTTGCTGATTAAGGAATATAAATTCCTAAGACTCAATGCGCGACCCTAGACGACTACCTCATTCCGAGTGGTAGTGCTTGCCGACGCGACCAGGCCCACCGAGCTCTCCTCTAATTTATGAACCAAACGAACCTGGCCACCCGTTTAAGGTTTTTTATGGCCACCTGGACTTTTTTATTATTATTATTCTTTATTTTTTATTTTTTTTCTTCTTTTTTTATCATTTTATTCTTCTTAATTTTCACTCATACTTGCCGAAGTCTTCGTCATTTTTTCTCTCTTCATCATCTTCTTTCCCCTCTGTTCCATCTAATCTTTGTTTCCTCGGTTTATTTCCTCCCCCCCCGAAAGAGTGAGCAGGCGGTGTGCCCCTCCAGGTGGCAGTTGCCAGCTTGCTCTCTCCCTCTTTCCTCTGTGTCTTTGTGTATATGTGTATGCAAATCAACAAAATAAAATAAAAATACATCAAGATATGTGTAGTAACCATTTAATTTGAAAAAATTTGGCTACTTCTTGAGAAAATACCCTATACCATCGCTGTACATTTATTCCCAACCTATGGGTGGGATCCGTTCATTTCATTTTTCTTTGTAGTGGCGTGCTCCTTTAACACTTTGTTTTCATGCTACAATAAAAAGAACGAATATATGCTGAGAGAAAAAAAGAAAACGCAAAAAATCCAAAGCACGAAAAAAGCTTTTATGACTTCATTTTTGTGATAGGTGCATGCAGAAAAACTTTCCATTGATTCATGTGACGTATGCTAAATTGCTAATTGAAAGGGGTCGAGACGGGCAAGCTCCGTATAATGGGAATGGGAAATCTACAACATTGTTTTCTGCCACATTATTATTACTTGTCCGTTCAGTCATAACGGGCCTGTGCTGTAGAATTAAATGCCGAAAAGTGGTTCGAATCTTGGCACTTTTACAGTACAGTGTTCAATTATCGCCATATTTGCTAGATATTAGATCCTCTGTACTCGCAATGTTCATTGATTGTCGCGCCGCCTAGCGGAACGCAGGAGCGTCCTCTCAAGGATAATCAGTAGGCAGAAGCTCCCAATGCTCCCTTGTATGACTCTGCTAGTCTCAGTGTTATCGCGTTGGCAAGAAACAAGCACAAACCGCTTTGCATGTTGCGTGCATCAGTAAATATACCGTATCGTTCGTGACCCGATAAATCTGATTCGTTCTTGCGAGAGACGAAGTTGTCGTGAAAATACGTGGCAACTCGCACTTTCGAAGATAGTCCGCAGAGTACACATATCAGCTTCGTGAAATTATTTGCCGTCACGTTTGACAGTTAATTGTTATTGTTTAACCTTTGCAGCTGAAACCCACCTTGATTTATGTGCGTATAGTATTCATCAGTTTTTTTGTAGTGCATAAATTCTATAACTTTCATTGCAAGCGAAAAGTAGGGCCGGCTCACGATTTGCGCTTCCAAACCTTGGCCTACGCTGCGTCGCTTCTTTTTCACGTTCGTTGATAGATGGCAGCACACTGCAAGCGATCCCTTTCTTGCCTAATATTAGAGCGAAAAGTTCTCGGCACACCCAGATAAACGTGGTGAGTGACGCCGTGTTGGGGTTGTGCAATGACGCGTTGTTGGTGCTATCGAAGCGAAGTCGTTCGGTGCAGAGAATTCTCCAGAGTACTTTCAGCAGTGATGTTCAAAGAAACCGTCTTGACGTCGAGGATTTGTCATTGGACGTAGATGGTTGTCAAAGCGCCGAGAGTGACAGCAAGGATTAACGATCAGCTGCTAGCTCACGAGCAGTTAGTTTCACTTTTGATCCAGTCCTGTGTTAATATTTTTTACGCTCGTAAGCCACTTTGATTGTATTTATGGTATATTATCCTTCAGCGAAGTCAAAAGAAAAAAGAACACAGTCTTTCATGTAGATTGCTTGTAGCCCAATTACGGTGAATATTACAAAACGCCGCATGCCGCCAGTGCGCTCGAGCTCGACCAGCGAAGTGAAATGGTTAGAGCGATATAAATATGCAGTTACGACTACAGTCCACGCTAAGTTCTCCTCCGCTTCACCGGTGCCATCAAAACGACGTTGTTGTTCCACAAATTTTCCCCATTCTGACGTTGTGAAAAGCGTATGCGTGTATTCGTTTTGATATCTTTAATTCGATTGCGCTGATGAAACCTGTAACATCTTAGTGCAGCGAATTGCGCACTGTTTGAGTCTGATCATGGCTGTGACACAAGCGCTACTTAATGGGAAGGTAAATGCTTGTATTCTGTTAAAGAAGCAGCTGCATGATGCTTACAGCACAACTAATGACGACGGCGTAACATGTTTCCAAGATTACGCACAAGATTACGCAAAGCATCGTTGATAATACCCGGAGATCAGCTGACACCACCACCCTTCGTATGCGGCAAGAAGTGAGGTAGCGAAAATTCAGCCATTTCTATAGTTTGGTAAAGTACTTTGGTATGATATACATTCATTTGACGATCAAGAGTTCATCCAGCGACAGCGGAACGGGGAGTACGTCCATGCATCCTACCTTTTCTTATGCGAGTTCCTGGTAGATCCTTCCTCCGCAGCCATCTTGGATTTCACGGCGCACCACCTATAGGCCGTGGGCATTGCGTACACCCAAGGCCTCAGTACTTCATTTTCAACGTAGCCTGAACTGTGTCACCTGAATCAATTTTATGATCACCGCCTTTGTATTTTTGTCACTGAAAATAATATGATATAATAATATAATATAGTAATATGTAATATTATATTATTATATTGCAAAATATTATTATAATAATATAAAGAGTGCCCCACGGTCCACCCGCGCTCCCTTCCGGTGAGCTCATCTAGCAGTGAAATGGACATTGATCTCGAGAAACTGCGAGCGACTCGTCGTCGTGCCGAACGACGACATAGACGCACGCAGTCTTTTGATGATCTGAGTGGCCAGACGCACACAAAATAAAATACAGCGTCACATGGACAAGTTGAATAAGCGACAATGGGTACCTTTTTGCGAGTCTTTGGATCCCAGAAAGCCTCTATCACTAATCTTGAGAACTGTCTGGGGTCTTCGTACAACCATAACTCAGCGCTATTTAAATCTCTGGCACTTCACTTACGCTGCGAAAAAATTTATGTCGCAGATTCTTTCTGTCAAATAATTGCCTGCGGAGCATATTCCACTGGAACGAAGACGCCCGCCTTATATGTATCCTTACGTTATCCCCGAATGGAGTCTTCGTTTTTAATGAAATAACCAAAGGCTGCGCTTGCTTTGTGTAGACGTTCTTCCGTGCCAGGACCTGAGGGCATCACTTACCACACTCTGTGTTACCTAGGAGATCAAGCTTGGAAGGCACTCTTGCTGCTATACAACGACTCTTGGCAAACTGGCATTGTTTCACAGGAATGAAGGCCAAGTCACCTGATTCCACTTCTCAAAGCCGGCAAGTCACCCTTGGACATTTTCTCTTACTGCCCGATTGCCCTCGCGAGCTGTGTGGGAAAAGTTAAGAAAATAATGATTTTAACGCGTCTGAAATGGTACTTAGAGTTCTACGATATATATCCAGATGCCGTGTCCGGGTTCAGACGAGGCTGCTAATCAAATGACAATGTAGTTGACTTGGTGACATATGTAGAGCACCACAAGGCCTGAAAACGATTATCTGCTACTCTGTTTCTTGACGTTAAAGGGGCATACGACAATGTCACCCACGAAGCCATTCTCAGCGCATTAGGAGTGAGAGTTGGTGGCAAGATATATATGTGGGTTCAGAGCTACCTACAGAATAAACCATTTCACGCGCAGACAGAGAATGGCCCGACAACAGTGTAATACTGTAGCCGAGGAGTCCCGCAAGGCGGAGTGCTAAGTCCGACGCTGTCCAGCCTAACACTCATTGGACTAATTCGCAAGCAACCAAGCAGTATACGACTTTCCAGTTATACTGATGACATCTGTGTGTGCACATCAGGTGTGACTCGACTTTAACTTCGTGCTCGACTTCAGAAGGCAGCATCAGTGACATCGCAGCACCTACGCAAACAAAAGCTCCAAATCGCTAGTGGAAAGTCACCAGAAAGCCAATGTCCGCTTACGGCATATCAATTAACGAGCAGTTGATGCCCTGCAGCCGGAGTCACAGGTTCTTGGGAGTCACAATCGACCAAAACCTGTCTTTAGCCCCACACGTAAAATACATGAAAAAGCGGCTGACCACCATTTGTCACTTGTTCTGGTTTCTGGCCAGGAAACGTTGGGGAGATGTCTGTCGAGTCTAAGTTACAGCTGTACAAGGCATTTTTTATTGAATTCCTGCGGCACAGCCTACCTGTTATATCTAATACGTGCAAAACAAACCTGCACACAATCCAAAACATTCAAGCCCAGGCACTTAGAAAATGCCTTGGTTTACCCCGCTGCGCACCGACAGCTGAAACAATTGCCATTGCACAAGAGTACTCGATCATGACACACATCACCATTGAAACGACACGTGCGTACCTCAGGAAGAATGCCAGAAATCTTTCCCACCACTTAGCAACCCTCGCTACTGAGAAGCCTCACGTGAAATTTAGTGCAAACATCTGTGCAAATCGTGCGTCGTTGACGTCCGGTTTAACGCCTGCTGAGAAACTGGTGTATTCTCCATGGTCCCTGACACTTTCACAAGTAAGTTTTTCAATTCCAGGAATACAGAAAAAATCTAATTTGCCTTCGTAAGCCCTAAAACAATTGAGTTTGAGCACCTCCTGCACGAATTGTACAATAACCACTTGCACATATGCATCGATGGTTTAACCACAGCGTCTGGTTCTGGCGGTGCCGTGGTGATTTTGACTAGAGGAATCATTCTGCAAATCAAGCTGTCACATTTCACTACGTCTACGGCGGCAGAGCTTGCGGCTTTGCTTGGAGCCCTACAGTACATCGAATCATAAAGACCGATTAAATGGTCTGTGTTTTTCGACTCGAAACCAGCCCTACAGAGCATGCAGTCAGTACTTCGACGAGGTTTCCATAAACCGTTAACTTACGAGGTTGTCAAGCTTCTTCACCACGTCACAGAAACAGGCCACGAAGTAGCTTTTCAGTGGCTACCTGGCCATTGTGGGTCAGTGTCAATGATTCCGCAGACAGCGTGGCTCGCACATCGCCCCAAGAAGAGCGCACCCTTCTGATTTCTTTGCAACTTCGTCCCCTAGCAGGTAGTCTGTCTGCTAGCAGACAGACTACCTGCTACAAGATTACCTGCTACCTGCTACAAGACATACAAGATTGTACCAAATCAACCATTGACTGAAACTTTGTCCTCCATCCGGACTTCGTCGACGTGTAGCTTCACTTCTTTGTCGTCTTTAGTTGGAGGTTACCTTTACAAAAGCAAAGACAACCCTCATCGGATTGACCGACAATGCAGAAGGCGACGTCTGCTGCACCGAATGAGACATCGACCATCTGATGTGCCGTCGCCCTCAATTTGCCCTTGAAAGACAGAATATTTCGGACGTATTGCGACAATTGGACGATTGGCCACTCTCCATGCAAATGCTACTGGAACACCGTCCTCATCTTTTGTCAGCTCAAAAACCAGTCAAAGCCGTCTTGTGCTTTTTCATGGCTAAGTTGAAGGTGTGATCACCTATGATTGTAGTGTAGTGCCACCGCTGCATACCCGTCAGCCCATTGACTGACAATCCTTTTTTCTCTCTTTCTCTTCTCTTTCTTCTCTTTCTCTCATCTTTATGTCCGCCTTATTATTCCCTCAGAGTAGGGCAGCAAACCGGACATGTGCCTGGTTAACCTTCTACCTTCTCTCTTGTTGTTCTTGTCCTCCTTCAAAATAATAGGTTACCTTCATGAGCTGTGTTTTTCATGCTTGGTAACCACTACGATTGTTTAACCAGCCACAGGTTCTCTGTTCAGATTATTATCAGGCCTGACCAGGTTCAGTGCTTTTCTTTATTATTAGGTAGCTTATAGGCCGCTTCTGTTTTGATGAGCTGCAGTGTCTCTCTTGTCGTCTTTTCATCTGCTAGAAAATCAGAACGTAAAAGGGAAAAAAATTGTCCCACTACACTCTTTCAAAGAACGCTAGAAGCACATACTTGTGAAAGTCCTAGTAATTACTGTCAAGCAATGGCTTCTGTAACGCGATGAACAAAATAATCCCAGTGAGGAATGCCCGGCTACGTACAGCAGTTGACGAAAACAAGGTTGCTGTGGAAGCTTCGAACTAGTTTAAAGAAGCTTTTGGCATCAGAATGACCAAGGGATTGCAAGTGGAGTGTTAAAAGAAGAAATATGGAAAGCAAATTTTGCGCTATCATGGGTTTAGTTAGGGGGGAGGGGCAATGTCGGCAGAACGATTCCATATCAAAGTTGACTTTCTTGAAGTGTGCTGCGTACAGCGCCAGCATACTTCGATTGATTGATTGATTGATTGATTGATATGTGGGGCTTAACGTCCCAAAATCACCATACGATTGAGAGACGCCGTAGAGGAGGGCTCCGGAAATTTTGACCATCTTTAACGTGCGCCAGCATACTTCGTTAAGTGGTGATATGAAGTAGGAGCCACAGCGGTTAACAAGTGTTGTAGTAGAGTATACTTAAAGGCGAAATTTCGCATAACGATAAGTTTTAATGAGGTGTTTTTTCGCGTTTCCTTGGCTCGAACAACAGATACACTGAGTAGTGTAGTGATGGAGACATTACATGCACACATGAATAGAGGTTGCCCACGGCCCTCTTCAATCGACCTTCCAGAATCATATGCAAGCACAAGCGCACAGCGTTTAGAGCCTAAACACTCAAGCCGAAACTGCAAGATCTATGTGACCGATACAACGTTTTTTGTTAAGCTTGAGTACGTTAGTAGATGTTAATCAGGGATCGTTTAGTCATGGAAAGTAAAATACAGTAAGAAATATACATCAAGATACACACACCAACTTATTCATGTACACACAAAAATGTACACCTAAGGTAGGACCCAAACAATTGAATAGTAATACATTCGCACCCAATAGGCATATCTGTCTCTTGGCCATCTCTTTCAGTGCGGCTGAATGCAACGGCCAAGTGGACACAACACCACAGGTTCTGTAATGTTTACGGGTGCACTTGAGACAATTTCTGAAGCAGGAAGCTGTTCACTGGCTGACCTCGTTGGCAAATCGGGATCGTGGCCTGCACTACGCCTCGTTTATGCTGCGAGAACACTGGCTCAACTGACCCTGGCTGCCATGTGCGTCACCGGGACCATGATGAAACGAACATGCATAACCAGCACAATGCAATTGAAGGCCATTGTGACACAGACGACCAGCACGTACCTTGCAAACCTTCGCCGCGTCGTACGCTTTGCCTTCGTCAAAAACGAAGGATGCTGAACCACGTTGCGAAACACCCTTGAATGAAACCTATTGTTTCTTCTCCTGTTTCCAATATTCTCTCACGTGGGGCATGCCTAGCTGCACATTGGGCACTTTCACACGTGAGCATTGCGGGCAATGAAGAAGCGGATCGTCTGGCTTCGTCATGCAACCATGATGACACTGACTGTCCGGGAATTCTATGTACGATGAACAACGCTCGTCTGTCTATACACCAACACCTCCCAAAGCAGCACCCAAACCAGCGTGTGCCGAACGAATCGTTCCCTCCCCGTGATCATGGCCATGGCTTGCCTCGTCGGTCCAAGGCGCTGAAATACAAACTAAGGGTGGGCTCTGTACGGATGCAACACCGTGAATGGCGTGTCGACAGTTAATTGCGTGCTACTTGTGGCTTTTGCAAAACACTTGAGCATCTCATAGTGCACGGTCCCGCGTACGTAGCGGGGCGGCTGATTAAAGAATATAAACTCCTGGGGCTTAAGTTCACGACCCTAGACAATTACCTCTTTCGGAAAGCTAAGCTTGTGCTTTCCGACGTGATTTGGCCCATCGAGCTCTTCTTACCTTTATGGACCAAACGAACCTGGCCGCCCGGTAATAGTCCGATTTTTTAAAACTTATACTTGTCTAAGTCTTCGTCACTTTTATTCACTTTCTTTTTCTCCCTCTTCCCTCCTTTCTTCTTTTCCTCTGCTTCATCTCTCTTTCTGAAAGAGCGAGCAGGCATTGTGTCCTTCCAGGTGGCAGTTGCCAGCTTGGTTTCTTCCTCTTTCCTCTGTGTCCTTGTGCATCCGTGAATGCAAATCAAATAAATAAATAAATTCTCCCACATCATGTCTTCTGCTCTCACCATTGTCCGCTTTTGACCGATTGCCTCCTGTCGGTGTAGGCTTTCTGTGCGCTTCACACGTTGCCGAATCCTTGCCAGTTCCTTGTGGGGTGTTTCGTGAACGATGCCAAAGATGTCAACCTTTGATCTGGGCAGCCTTTCATGCTGAAGTACAGCAAGGGCCACTCCTATGTTGTGACGTGTGGCGTACAGTTGTATACAGTGAGATAATCTCGTACAGCAGATCTCAGCGGACGCCGTTCCAATCATGCTAGTTGGGGGTAAGTCTTGAACGTGCGATTGAAGCACTGAATTTCTCCGTTTTCTTGTGCGTAATAAACTGATGAATGCCACAGTTAGATGGCTCGTTGTTGTAGAAAGGTAACAAATTTTTTATAGATGTACTGGAGCCCATTATCGCGGACTATTTTGCGATAATATTGCCTTCTCGTGCCCAGACGTTCAGCAAGAAATAGATCATGGTTCTTGTAGAAATTTTTCTGTAAGACTCTACTTCTGGCTACTTTGAGAATTTGTCTACGAGTGTCAAGAAAAATTGCTTCTCTGGAGGCACCCGCTCCAGAGAAGCAACAGGGGACCAACAATATTCATGGCAGATTTTCGCCTTCATTTCTCTGGTAACTCGACAGGTTGCTGTGGTGTAGGTGACATCTTTGCCCAGTTATCTGCGTCTTGACAGATGATACAATAGGGGACGGCTTCTTCCACGTGAATGTTCTTACGAGGTCAACAAAACTGCTCCCGAGTCGGGGTTTGGTGCGTCCGATATCCTGGTGAGCTTCATGCTCTGTGACTGTCACTTGGGCAACGTAAGATGAAGAAACTACGAGGCAGTCCGCACAAAACAACAATTATGCCCCTAACAATTTGTTTAGAACTCTGAAACAATGTTGTAGACCTTCAGGCCAGTCCCTGTGTGAAACCCAAGAGCTATTCACGTACTCCATCACGTTCTCTAAAGCGGATTCAGCAAGAACCACCTGATCAACCTCCTATTTCGTTGGACAATTTGGTTGAACCGTAGGAACGTCCTGGACCTTCTTTTAATGAATCGTGACAATTTAATGAAGTCGGTTGTTCTAATTCCAGGCATAAGTGACCACGATGTCGTTGCGGCTACCATAGAGTGGAAAAAGATAGAAATCAGTAGACCTCGTTCACGAAATGTTTTCGCATATGATAGAGGCAGGTTTGATGCCATCAATTTTGAACTGGATGCATACCTTCCGATGTTTATCCAATGCTGTCAGTCTAATGACATTGAAATATTGTGGGGGTTGTTTAAAGAAAAACTGTTGTCTCTGGTAAACATTTATGTCCCATCGAAAATTGTAACTGCCAATCGTCGTGGTGATAATCCATGGATTAATAAAGATATACGTGCGTCAATTAAGCGTAAGGCTCGGGTGTACAGAAATTATTGTCGCACGCGCAGTGCTGATTTATTTAGTAAGGTTAAAGAATTAGGCTCGTGCCTGAAAACACAGATAAAGCTGGCGAAGCGTGAATATTTATCGTCCCTTTATAGCAAAATCGAAACAAATCCAAAGGAAGTCTGGCGTTACGTTAAAAGTAACAAAAAAGACATCAGTGGAATTCCCTTTATCATGCACAATGACGAACTACTTAGAGATGATATGAGTATAGCAGAATGCTTTAATGCGTATTTTCAATCCGTTTTTTCTCCGCCAAGCCCGATATCTCCCGTTACGACACTCAGATCGTTACCCGCTATGAATTATATCATAATAACTGAATCAGGTATAAGAAAACATTTGAATAGGCTGAATCCCCAGTCTTCGCATGGTCCCGACGGTATTTCAAACCACATACTTAAACAATGTGCTGATCATATAGCTCCATTTCTCGCTGCTTTGTATGAAGTATCGATAAGGTATGGAAAATTGCCACGAGAGTGGAAGTTAGCCAATATCACGCCTTTGCACAAATCCGGTGTCCGTGATAATGTATCTAACTATAGACCGGTATCGCTAACCCCCGTTTGTTGCAAGACACTCGAACACATAATCTATTCTTGCCTTATAAAACACCTTCAAGATAATAATTTTTTCACTCCGTCTCAACATGGATTTTGCGCAGGCCTTTCGTGTGTTACACAGCTAACCGAATTCGTACATGACATTGATTGATATGTGGGGTTTAACGTCCCAAAACCACTATATGATTAAATTCGTACATGACATCGCTTCATCATTCGACCAGGGCATTCAATTGGAGGCTGTTTTTTTGGACTTCAAAAAAGTTTTTGATGTCGTCCCCCACAGTCTTTTGCTTCATAAGATGTCTTTTCTTGGTATTCCTAAAATCCTCATAGACTGCATTAAGGATTATCTCAGCGGCCACAAGCAATCTGTTGTGATAAATGGTGTGTCTTCATCAACAGCTGATGTACTGTCCGGGGTGCCACAGGGGTCGGTCCTGGGGCCGCTTCTGTTTTTGATTTTTATCAATGATTTTCCACTGGGTTTGAAATCAACAGTGAGGCTTTATGCTGATGATTGTGTTTTGTATTGCCCAGTCAAGTGTTTTGATGACACCACAGTACTTCAGTCCGACCTCGATAAGATTGTGTCTTGGTGTGCTCAGTGGCAAAAGAGTTTGAACCTAAATAAATGTTTTCATGTGCAATTTAATAACAAAAAAGGTTGTATCCAGGTCTTATTACTTAAATTCCTGCGCAGTACAAAAGGTAGATCAAGTTAAGTATCTCGGCGTAACATTCACGGCCACACTAGATTGGACCAGTCACGTAGATCTAATCACAGCCAAGGCTTCGCGCCTAATTCATTTTTTTCAAAGAAATGTCAGCGGCGCGCCGCAAACACTCAAGGAAACCCTGTATATTACAAATGTGCGCCCAATTTTAAAGTATGCTTGTGTTTCTCGGGGCCCTTTCACGAATGTACTAAAAGAAAAGTTGGAGAGGGTGCAAAAAAGGGCTGCTAGGTTTGTTACAGGAAACTACGATTTTAGAATAAGGTCTTCGGGAATTCTTCAGGCCTTGGAATGGGAACCCCTTTGTGGACGACGGAAAGTTCAAAGACTTAAATTTTTTAATAATATATATCACGGTAAGACTGGACTAAATAAAGAGCGGTATTTAAAGACGCCTAGTTATATGTCCAAACGGAAAGATCACTTATATAAAATTAGAGAATATACCTGTCGATTGAATGTTTTTAAATACTCTTTCTTTCCAAATTCTATTAGTGAGTGGAATGCGCTAAAAAATACCAATATTCTGTGATTCTAATTTCCTAACAGCCATTGAAACAGCAGTTTGAGCTGCTGAAATAACCCGTATATTTAACGTTTGGTTTGTACTTCTCTTAGTTGTTGATTTTTATAAGTATAATTTCTGCTTTCGTTGTATAATCCTGTGTTTTGTACTTTTGTTCTAACGCTGTAGTACAAGTGCTGATTTCTCCTGTATACTGTAAGGCACGATTTATTTGCCTTTAATTTTGCTGTTTTGTATTCTATTTTCTACTGTAACCCCCCTACAACAATGTCCAATGGGCGATGTAGGTACTTGTAATAAATAAATAAATAAATAAATAAATAAATAAACATTTTCTTCCTCAAGGGTCAGCTAAACTTTTGCTGTAGGGCTGAAGGCGGCTGCTGCATGCAGAAATCTCTCGAAATTGTAAGCTATTTGGGCGTTCGGTACTGTGCTCATTGAAAAGCACTGAAGCTCAGTTCCTTCAATGAGCAGCTCTAAAGCCTGCATGTCATCCAGGCCAATTAGAAAAGTGCCCTGTTCGACGTCATAAAACATGAGCGGTGCGCTGTGATTTTCAAAAGAGACCTACGAAAAAGAACAGCCTTGAACTGAAAATGATCTTTCGAATAATTCAGAAGCGTGACACGAGGAACGGAAAAAAGCGGCACACCAAAGGAAATGGTTAAATACGTTCCCCGAAATAATAGAAATAGACGAGCCATAATCTACTAAAAGCTTCCAAAAGAACCGTTGAAACGGAACATTAGTGTGAATTCTAGCTTAGAAGAGGCTGTCGAACCACAAAAGTATCTGCGGTTTTTTCCTGCGAGGGGCTTTTTACTTAAATTTAGTGAACAGCTACTTATGACCGATGCTGGTTGCAAACATTTTCAAAATTCCCTATACAGCCACAAAAAATGAAAACATTTTTTTCTCTGGCTGGGCAGCAATTTTGTGACGCGCGATGCTGCTTAAAACCACATCTGAAGCAGTGCAAAGAACTTGCGCGTTTATGTGAATTCGATGGACAGCAATCTCGGATTAAGGGGTGGTTCCGCACGTGGCGGACTTATCGCGTTGACCGAAAGTGTGAGTGAATGCGCGAATTCGTTGAATGCGTGAATTGCTGTGAATGGGTTGATTGCGAAAATGAACTGCCTTATCGAGCGAGACTGTGCAGATACAGGCTGCACAAAAATGAATATATCCTGCCTTTTCTCTTCGGCATGCTCGATTCTACGGGCGAGTTCAACTGCCTTGTTGAACGAAAACGAAGGCCGTTGTAACAAGACGGTGCCAATAACGATGTGACGACACACCGGAAACAAACTAGTCACGTAACGACTCTTCTTGCGAAGAAAATTAAAACATCGTGGCAAGAACAGTAGGCGTGGTCACGCCTTCTTAAATAGACTCGACTGGAAGCTGAGTGCGACAGAGAAATCGGTGGCGCTTGACGACCAGGTTGCGATTTGTATTGAAGTGCTTGCACAGTGCCGCTACTGCAGAGCCATATACATCGGACGTAAATCTGGCCTGTCCTTTCTCTCATTTATTTTTGGGTGCCTGCGAAACAGACAAGGCATTGAAGATACGTTGGCTTTCATTCCCGAAGAATGCAGTAAAACAGCCTTGCGTCGTTCTGAGAAGAGCTCGGAAGCACCGGAAGCCAGCAGGTAGACTTTGCGCATGTCGTGCCACGGGACCATGGGTGAACGGGGTGACACGGTGTTGGGAGGAACGGATCCTGTCGAGCGATGCTGGCAAAGGCCTTCAGGTAGGTGTAGTTATCTCCGGAGAATCATATCAGAAGCGGTTCAAAACGCTTGTCGTCAATGTAGAGAAGGAATGACGTGACACGCAATCACTGGTTGCGATTGCATACTGCCTTCTATAGTCGATGTTCCACAAATATGTGCAAGCACTAGGAGACAGTGTTGCCCGCCTGAACACAGAAACTTAAGCTGGAAAAACTATAAACGATGACAGCCTAAGAATAAATCTAAGCTCCGCCCTCGAGGCCACATCACCCTTATTTTTCATGCCTTCGCGCTTCAAAGTAGTGGTTCCCGAAAAATGGCAATAATTTTGCCGTATACAACCGTTATCTTGCAATCCTTCATTGATATTGAGATAAAAAAACAAAGCTCAATAATAAACTTGAGGGCACGGAGTTCAGTGTCAGCTTAGCAATATATTTGTTGTTTGAATTGCACCCCCTACCACGCTCATCTCGGAGCCCACGAAGGAGTAATGTACATATCTCTAAGGCGACGTTTCTGCGTGCTTTCAGTAGTAGTACTAGAGCAAACAATGCCGCAGTTATAGTGAAGTGTGAAAGAAAAGAGTTTTTGTTTTGCGCTTTCAAAAACAGCACAGGGGCATAAATCAAGTTTTATAAGGTTGTTTGCAATTTTCATGTTGCTTTAGAAAACTTTCGCTACCAGGGTTCTTCGCTACCTGGTGTGACTATGGCAACTATAACTCAAAGCGACAACAGAGAAGTGATCTGAGAATAACTTCATGAATTTCGGTTCTTGTGCTGCTGTGAATACCGATTGTGCGTTTCGCATTTCAGTGCTTGTCATCGTGTTTGAGGGGAATGCCAATGTTTCATTTGATGTCTTCTTTCAACGAATTAAATGTGCGTAGAGCATGTTGTGTTTAACTGTAAGAGTCATGGTATGCATTCTCGTTAAATTATTGCCAAGGTGATGTGCATGCCTAAATGGCAGTGACTAAACGCTGTAGGTAAATTTTTATATTCTGGGTTTGACAACTTATACCATGACCCTGTCAGTCCACGTTTTCAAAACGCGACCCAGTTTTGCTGCGCCAAAGGCCACTACTTTCTATGAAATTATTTGTCCGAAGGTGTGTCTGTGCCTTGGCAAGAGGGTTTTCTCTTTACAGTGAATGGGAGCGAATTGCGTGCCAGACTTTGCTTTCACAAGGGAGTGCAATGCATCCTTCATGTTTTTTCCACAGGACACTAATTAATATATGAACAAGTAATGAATACGAAATACATGCACACAATACATGCGAAATGCAAAAAAACAAGTTAGACAAAGCTAAGACTTTCTAAGAAGACATCATTCCAGGCTCACTTGCTCCGTCATGGTACGCACATCGAAGCCCGTGATAGCTCAACAGGTTGCAATCGCGCAGGTTATGCTGGATAGTCGCAGAGAGTCAATATACAGCGACCCAAGGCGGCTATCAAAGCCTACGAAAGCAGGATGTTAGCCCCTCAGGCTCACCGTATTCTCCAAAGCGTCAAGACTGTCACGTTCCATTCTCTCATTTCGTTTCCCACTCACCTGGGGTCGATTGAAGGCTCTACCTCTAACCCTAACGTGGGCGCACACGACGCCGCGCGAGGACTCACTGAGCGCATCGCCTCCGCAGTCCCTCTGCCTCACTGAGAATCCTTACTTACGTTCAATGAAATAACAAAGCACTTCTATCTGTCAAGAAGGGTATTCTCCCTCCCACACACTGCCTTGTGAAGGGTGCAGGCTGTTACCCTCAGACTAATGCAACCAATGCGTATCCTAACTCTGTGGTTCTTCTTGCCATGTTCCCTGAACGGTATCCATGTGCAGATTGCCCCGCCTGTGGACTGTTAGCAACATTCAACCATATCTTGTCGAAATGTGAAGTCATTGACTCCACCCTGCGCGAGGACAGGTGGGCTGCGCTCTTACGCAGCTCGGAACCTAACGATCAAACCATGGCCGTCCAGAGTGCCCGTGAACGGGCCGCCAAGCTCGGCTTGACGGTCCCTACGTGGGATTAGTCGGGTGGCGTGGGGTCGGCCCTGCGTCTTCTCTGGACCAGAATAAAGTTTTCATTATTGAATAAATAAGATATCACTAAGTATGGTTTAACGTCTTGAAAAACTATATCGAGATCTTTCTTTTTTTCTCGCACAATATTAGTTATGCTATGTCGAGTTTGTAACGATGACGATGGATGCAACTGATCGTAATTGATCGCTATCACTGCATCGATCCCAATAAATTCAGCGATAATAAATAACGTGCGTCATTTTGCGACTTGAAGCACCTCGCACGGTGTTTTTCATGCAAGCCACTCGTGCACCAAGCATGAGATAAGCGCTTATGTCACGGGCTCTTAAACGTGGCACATAATTATTCTCAACCCACCGGATGACCACAATTCACTTTATAATGCACAGAACATTACATATTCTCCCTATGAGTTTGTTTACTTTAGTTCGTACTGTGTCGCGTATCTCACGTTTTGTCCGCACTCACATCACTCATAAGGCACACAGCACAGCGCATATCACAGATCATCACCGAGGTTTCCAAGTTGCGACAGCCAAGTAACACACTCACACACACACATGTGGCAACGTCGATGCCACAGCTTTTGCGGGCGATAAATCGAAGACGCTCATATTCCACAAAATACAGACGCGCCTATTCAGACTTCACTTTAACTTTACTGCACACGAAAGACCACGAAGACAACCGTCGAGAGTTTTCACGTTCAGGCGATATGCTTGGTGCATCCGAGCGACTGATGAAGTAGGCGCCGAGTTGCTGCTTCACGCGGCCGAAACGACGCAAAGCGATGAAGCTCTGCCGCTTCGGTGCACTTCAGACACTGCGAAATCAGAAACGTCCCCATCGAATGACAGCCAGCGAGGACGATGCTGAGTGCGAGTTGTTGTAATTAATAGCTTTTCAATGAAGAAATCTTCACAGGAAAATTGAATGGACGCCTCCCGGTCTCGGTGCAGTGGCACATCGCCTCTCGTCGTGAACGGTGCCATGCTGAATTTGTCCTTGGTTCATCATGATTGTTACGTCATAGCAAAGAGCGGCCGCAGTTGCACGCGCATAATACAAATGAACTGCGGTATGGTTTACTTTTTATTCCTAGCTTGTCACCGACTATATATACCAGATAGAACAAAAAGCAGTAACGTCGTTCAGAACCCATGCGGCCTAACTTCTTTTCACGAATTTGCAGCAATGTGAAGGCATTTTATGCGACGTGACGAAGATAATCCTGGTTATATCTTCTCAATTTATGGTTGTCATGTTCAAAATAAAACATCACTTTGGGGAGTTTGAGACAGATTTTTTGAGGGCACATTTAGAAATACTTACACTGGAAAGCCTGCTAAGGTTGCGCAATGTTTAAGTTATTCATTTTTTAGAGCAGTTACCGACAATAAGGCAAGCTCTAAAGCCCGTACAGGCAATAAAACTTCTAAATTGCTTGAAAATCTCTAAAGCGATATTATTACCCAATGGAATCACTGATTACACAGAACTACTAACAGGACCGTATAGTGAAAAGATTTCCAGGAATTTGAGATATAGCTGATAGGCCGCAACTACATTAGAATACTAACAATAAGGCCGTTACTAACTTCAACCGAGCTGCTAAATGTAGATTAAATTTGAATTTTTCTAGAAAGCTCATTTTGGGCTCATAAGACGGCGAAAAACAATTTAAAATACCAAAACGGCTCAGTATTTGCACATTTCTCACATGTGTAAGAAAAATGTTGGAATGTAAGTGCTGATAATCAAAGAAAATGCCACTTATTAAGAAACCTGACGCAGGTTTGGTAACTTAAAATCGCTATGAGTGGTTAAACAGCAAAGGCGGCGGCGTCATATTTCTTTTTCATTGCATTTCTTTGCTACCACACACACTCTCTAACTGGTGTTCACGACATAATCAGTGAAGCTACTTAATATTTCAAGTTCATAATGGCCATGTCCATCCCCTAACCTCATTTTAGGCTCAACGTTCGAATCAAGTCATTTACGTCGGAGGGTCACCTCAGTGCCTCTCATTCATTGTTCTGTACCTTTTGCCCTCCACTCTTGCGTGGCTTGTGCATTTGTGGCGCGCTTCTGCATAATACTCTCGTTGCTCATTTCATTTGTTCTGTGCAGCGCTCTGCTGATTTCATAGCATTTTGATAGGAGCCAAGACAAGGGGTATTTCCAGGGGCAATGTATCCAACTGGCCTTAAGGGAAGTATAGTAATGTCTTCAATATGAAGGAAAGTATCGCGACAAAAGAAAAAAAGAAAATAAAGAAAGAACTGAAGAAAGAAGTAAAGCCAGAATGACAAGAAGAAAGGAAGAAAACCACAAAGAAAAGAAAGAAAGAAAGAAAGAAAGAAAGAAAAAAAAGTGGAGCAGTGAGTAAGCGTGCAGACACCAAGCATCGTGCTCTGCTCTTTTCCCAATAGGGCTTGATATAGCGAACTAGTATATACTCTAGTTCACTTAGAAATTGCATTTTTTTGGCTACATTCTTTCCTGGGGCTGAATGACTCTCTGCAGTTGACGGCATGTTTATAAGAATGCATTTCAGCATACTGCGGCGGCGAAGTCTCTAGTTCTCATCAAGTCGAAGGATTGTGCACATATTTACTGACGCGAAACTACGGACGACTACTTTGTGTGCTTTTATAAAGAGCCTCTGCTGCAAACCTCGTTGAGCTAAGAAAAGCGAGATTCTTCTGAGCGTTTATGGCGCACATTGAGCGCATTGAAGCGACCGTCACACATTATTGATGGTCTCGAGACTGCGGAGGTCACCATCAGGGCAAAATTGCAATGCGCGTTCGGCATGTGATACTGGTCTCCTATAAGAACGAAAACGTCAAGGGTGGAGACAAACACGGGGCTAGTGGAATCCTCCTTAAAGTACGAAGGCGAGCACTGAAGTGCGTGTTGTACGTAAGCCTCAGGCTGTCTCGCATAAGTTTGGTTTACCGGAAGCAATGCCTGGTAACGCACAATTCATTTGAAAATCACTTGTACGATGGCTCTGATGTGTAGATATGCTGCCCAAGAGGAACTAATGACGATGTATTGACTTGTATATTATGCGAGGATTCTCCCCGAGACATATTTTCTTCTTTATTTCAACGACACCAATGTACACTGACAACAGTGATGTCGGTGAGTTTTTAAGCGATGAGTGTTTTTCTCTCATCAGGCGATAAAAATACATGTTAATGAGAGTAGAAGCATCATCGGTCGTCGAATGAGTTATGGTCAATGAGTTTTAGTCGAGAAAGCATTGATGGAAGGTAATTCTGTACTGAAAGTAATTTGAATGCCAAGCATTTCCTAGCAAACTTCTGTTACACTGAGCGTATCTATCTATCTATCTATCTATCTATCTATCTATCTATCTATCTATCTATCTATCTATCTATCTATCTATCTATCTTTCTTTCTTTCTTTCTATCTATCTATCTATCTATCCATCTATCTAGCCGTCTACAAGTTTTAACTCTCCTGGCCGTCTCCATAAATTTATGAATGCCAAAGTTGGTATGGGATAACATGACTATATGACAATCATACCTGACTAGTCATAACATAAAAATCATGATATGTATGTCTTGAATGTCATTATTCGCATTTTTTGGTCTTGTTCCTTTTGTTCGGTTTCGTTCACATGACATTTTGCAAAATTGGTATGGTGTGACATGACTGCATGGCGTACATAAGTGACCGACCCTATAACGTGGAAATCTTAACATGCATGTCATGATTTATATGTTATGACTAGCCATGACTACACGCCACGCTCATGATACTCTCGCGGGCCTTCCGCTTGTTTCACATGTACCAAATTTGGTATTGCGTGACGTGAATGGACGACGAAAGTAAATGACTCATCCAAACATAATAATCATGACATGCGTGCCATGCAAAACATGACTACATGCTACGCTCACAACGCGCTCGCAGTCGTTTCACTCGCTCCACATATACGAAACTTGGTATCAGATTACGTGTATTGATGACAAAGGTAAATGACACGACCAAACATGATAATCCTAATACGTGTCATGTAAAACAAGAATACATCCTACGCCCACAGCGTGCTCGCGGCCGTTTCGCTAGCTCCCATATACCAAATTTGGTATCGCATGACGTGAATGGACGACGAAAGTAAATCACACGTCCAAACATAATAGTCTTGGCATGCGTGTGAAATAAAATATGATCACATGCTACGCTCACAGCAGGCTCACGACCAATTCGCTAGCTCCACATATCTTGTCACGTGATACTAAATTTAGTTTCACCTGACCTGAATATACGATGAAGGTAAATTACCCTTCCAAACATAATTATGGCATGGAAGTCATGTACGGCATAATTTACCTCATCATAGTAACATTGTGCTGATCAAAATGACATATCAACCTTCCTCATTCGTGCTTCGCATAGTATCGATTGCCGCAGTACGTGGGATCTGTTAATTTTTGTTGTTTTTCCGCTCTATGTGCTGTACTCATAACGAACTGAGCAACGAATGTGAGCATATTAGATCAGTTTACTTATGGGCCGAATAAAGTGTTACGCTTGCCTGATATCCTAAGGTAGATCAATCTTCTGACGATTCTTTTATGATCTAATGATGCATCGCAAGAGCTGGGATGACTGCTCTAGTTCCAGTGTGACAGAACTTGTACAAGAACACTTTATTTTGGTAGTAGGGGTATAGAAAGGGTGTTTAGGAGCATGTTGGTTGGGGCCCAAAGTTCGTGGGTCCGCTGGCTTGCACCGCTCTTCTAACTTGACTCAGACGCATAATTGCTCTTGTGGGTCCGAGATGCCAAGCTGTGTCTTCTACTGTTTCAAACTTTCTGTAATAGTGTTGCCTAACAATATTGCAATTACGTGGCCTTCGGTCACACTCGAAAGAGATGCGTTTCAATGTTAGCGAAACGCCGCACCACGGACAAGCATCACGGTACAACGTAGGATATGTCCTCCTAAGCCACGATAACTTTGAAAAAAACACTCTTCTGCAACTTGTGGAGATCTGTATTGTAACCAGAATAATTGACATCGTTACTTCACACTAGAGGCGTCAAAAAGCTATTTGATTGCAGTGGTGTTCAGCTTGTATCGTCGTTCAGGCTTCATAGGCGCTCATTATCATGTGAGTGGGAGGAGTGAGAGCCGATAGGTTGAGTGTATTGTACCATGTGCACTTGTATAATACTTGGTATTTGAATGTATATAGAACTATACAAGTCCAGTTGCGGTTGTATTGATAGAGTGGCAGGCACACACTTTTCATAAGTACTATTTGAAAACTCATCCTGATGTCGTACAAGGCGCTGCGTAACTCTATTATTTTCATAAATTTGGATCATTTTAAAGCGCATCAAATAAACATTATGATTTAGGCATGGCGGAAAAGTTCACGTCAATGTTGTTGGCCAGACTAACCAGAATTCATTAGACTCGACTCTGCTGACGTGACAGTACAGAAGCGGTAAAATGAGCGCAGATGTCTGCTACGACAAAAGTATCGGTGCTAAGTTCTAATCTTGCTCGCAATTATGTTACCTTGACAAACTTTTTTATCCGAATCCCACAACCAAGTATCAGAAAACAAAACAGTGCTACCTTTTTCAGCTGGTGTTTACATTCGTCAGCTGGCCGCCACTCAGCCTGAACTGTCATATCTTTTGCTAATTTCTTTTAAACATTAGTGGCTGTTATGTTGTGTACATAAGCAACATGAAAGAATCCATCACTATTGTGAACGGGCTACTGCTGAATATGTCGTTTTTATTTTATATGTCCTTTTGTGCAATCTCCTAGTTGCCACGTATATTGTCTCCTATATACATTCCAGTTCCTGGTCGGTAGGTCTGAGCAATAATTTCACAGCCTTCCCGACAAAAATACTGCCCGTACTTTGAGCTCAACTTTAATGAAGATATCAGAGATCCTAGGTTATGACTCTGTATAAAGATAATATAAGCTTTCTACCATCTATACATATAATTATAATAGCCTAATTGGCACTCATCGTGAAGATAACAGTGGACCGTGCCATTTATTGGAGGAATAACGATTTTCAAAAAAAAGATGGACTTTGCATGGTGTACTTTAATGGACCGTCCTTGTGTACAGCTCCTGCAATTTTCGAAGGTTCGTTTTGGGGGTCGAAGTGCCCTAGGCCATGGGTCATGCATCCACGATGTATGTATGTATGTATGTATGTATGTATGTATGTATGTATGTATGTATGTATGTATGTATGTATGTATGTATGTATGTATGTATGTATGTATGTATGTATGTATGTATGTATGTATGTATGTATGTTTTTGCACGTATGTATCTATATATGTATGCGCGTATATATGTATGTATGTATGTATCTGTTGGAGTAGTAGTAGTAGACATACAGACAGACACACAGACAGACAGACAGTCAGACAAACAGACAGACAGACAGACAGACAGACAGGCAGGCAGGCAGGCAGGCAGGCAGGCAGGCAGGCAGACAGACAGACAGACAGACAGACAGGCAGACGATGCATGGACGGACGCCTGGATGGGTGGATGGATGGACGGACGTGTGGATGGACGGATGCATGGACGGACGCACGGATGGACGCAAGGACGTATTCACAGACCAACGGGTGGATGCACCGACGGTCGTTCAGATTGATGCGCGGACGAGCGGGATGCTTCGCCCCACTCATCAGCATTCACTCCGTGGATATGCTGGGATTTTTGAACTCAGAAGAACCTTTTATTTCCACAAAAATTATGTGGGGACTGAAACGATTGCCAAAAGCAATACTCATATTTTTCATTCTTCTAAAGATGTTCCATCCCTGGATGCCGAACACGCGAGATTGTAGTGACTATAGGTCGACATAATCATGTTCTAACTTGCGTAATTTTTTCGAGAACATCAAAGATATAGTAGCATGCAAAGCACACTTATTTAACTCAAACAAATCTCCTAATAATAGTAAACTAGACATGAGAAATAACCAAAAGACATCACTGAATTCTGGAGCAGAATATTCTTGTTTATATATAACTAATGACAATTTCTCATTACCTTTCTAATAGATGTGGTCCGGTGAACTATGAGAGGGCTTTTCACTTCAACTTTCCGAGCATATTTTTCAAGACATTAAGGTTCGTAGGTTTCTTTATCTCAGCTGTACTTTTTGTGGTTTGTTCGGAAAATGTTACTTGCTCAACTTATCATGTGTATGGATGTTTTAGGGATAGTAGCCCACTCCTACCTGTTTCATAATCTTCCCGAAATCAGGCTGCGCAGTGCAGGCGAATTAAGTTCGAAAATTGCTTTTCCGAGTATTGTTGGCGTTTCTAGCACCAGAGGACACATCGACCCTTCATTTATGCTCCGCTCATTTTTAGGTCCTAAACTTGTGCTTTCAAAAAATGTGAATGCCCAAAACAATTTGAGCTCTGCAGAGGCCATAGTTCCGAGAGGCGCACTTGCGCTTGAAAAATTGAAATACTGAAATGTGTAATAATTTCGCGGTTACTTATCCTTTCTAAAACCATGTGAAGCATCTAAACACGATTAACTAAAACATTGGGATGAAGAGTTGATGACTTAACTTATAAGTCTGGCAAGCGAGGCATCTTCGCGCGCACCGTCTGCAACGTTCACGCTCCCCTCAATCTTAAGCAGAACCTAGAATTCACGAAAACAATTACAGTTATTGTTGCGCCAAAATTTCTCTATCAATATTCCTAACGTAAAGTTCAGGCAATCACCAGATTCAGTTAACGATAGTCGTCCCGGCCACCAGAGTACCTGTTCAATAATAAAGTGCAATAAGCAATCGAGACTACCCCTTTAAGAGAAGCTATGAGCTTACTCCCACAAACGTTTTTAATATTCAGTGTGGGGTCATAATGGTGCATGTGTACTTATGTCTCTTCTGATGCGGTGAACGTCTTGCAGAGTGCAGGTTCTTTAGTGTATAGAAGGTAGTCTTGATATCAGGGACGCTGACGTAGCAGACTTCCTTCCAGGCTGAGTGAGAAAAATGGTCTTTTGTAAATACCACTTCACAGTTAGGCAGAAGTTCATGCAACAAGGTTTTGCCTGGCAAGGGTCACCAGCTGCTCTAAGAGTTGCACATGTGTATCGCGTTTCACTTTTTTTCTTGCCTAACATATTATCAATACGCAAATATTCTGGTTGCTAAGAAGTTTGAAATCATGAGATAACAAATAACAGAACTAGCACTCCTGAACTTCACACCGAAATTGAAAAATAGGAGCTGCAAAGTAACAGTAGATCAGGTAGTAAAGCGGCGAGAGATTGCAATGACTGAATGCTATAGAAAAAGGATATATGCTAAATCAAAGTTTATTAAAATAAAAGTATACATAACCCGAAAATATGACGCATGCAAATCAGATTTCGCAATAAAACAGGGGGGCGGGAGCTCACGGCGGAGAGCAACGAATGTGCTAACTTTGATTATCGCGTTGTGTTAAACTACAAGTGGCAATCAGACTTGGCAGAAAGAATATGTTCAGTATAAGGACAACTAGAAGTACCCACTATAACGATGTGTGTTTCCATCTTTCATGTATTTTATTACGTGCTTCATGAATTATCAACCCATTCCTCTATTGTTGGAAGCAGGTGTTGGATTTGTTGGAAGCGGGTGGCTTAAGAATTCATGATATACTACTAGGTGATTCGAGGTATTAAAAAAGTGGCCCCGTATCTCCATGTTTCACTGCAAATGTCGTCAAAACACGACAGTCTTGTGTCTGGCAAGAGTGAACAACACGTTTATTTGATGTTCTGCGCGAGAATATCTGTGAATATTCTGGAGCCACTGCGTTAAAGACTCTCGTTTCGTGCAGCGAAGGCAAAGGAGCGCATCAGGGCACGTTAAGGCACGTTGGACACGAGCGTTATCTGGTAGTTATATTCGAACACGAAGGAAGGCTTGCGCGCCTGTCTTGGAGGCGATAAGGTAGAACGCAAAGTGACGGCAGGTGCACCCCTGTGTCGTCTTGCAAAGCATTGGGAACACTTGCCTTTTTGAGCATCGCATTAAATTGTCAGCGCAGTTTGATAAACGCTATGATCCTTAGATTTAGTTATGTATGCCTTCCTTAGTATAAAGACTTACATGCAAAACACTGACATGTTATTTTGTGCCTCAGATATGCGCAATAATTGTTTCTTTAATTGACAATCGCACAAGTAGGAACGCTGAACTTGAGCAATATTGGTCGGCAATGCGGATATGATTAGTCGTTTAAAAAATCGTCAGGGCCCGGAAACCCGCAAGTTCAAGTGATCACCTGTCGCGGCAGTGCTGCCAACTCAAGGGAATTTTCTCTAGATCTAGGAGGGTTTGGCTGTATACCGGGAAAAGAGAGAATTTTTCACCATCAAGGAGAAGTTTGGCGTCCATATGAAGCAAGCATATCAACGGATGGCCCTCCCGCCCATAACCTGATTTTAGTTCCTTCTGCCACACTTTTCCTTTACACCAACTCTACACTCACCCAAAAATGCTGTGCCATGCCTAGTAGCGGTTTCGCGGAGGGCAAGGGGGCGAAGGGGCCGATCTCCGTCTTTAACGCTGTGTTAGCGCTCTTCTCTCCCTCTTTCATTGCAATTCATTACCTGCCATCCGTGTTCGACGTCGATTGCCTTAATCCCGTTAGAACCAAGAAAAAAGTGCTCTCTCTCGAGTCCACCGAGTATATGTTTTCCTTCACATAACCTCTCATTTTGTCGCTTTTCACCCGAGGCTTTATTTCAGTGGTGTGTTGTTCTTTTTTCATCGGTTTCTCTTCTTTGCGAACGCTGTCACGGTGCTAGTGAGCTGCCTACGGAGCCACATGGCTCCGCCAAGGTCACCAAGGTTTCTGTGAAAAGCGCGGCAAGAGCAGTAG
>WOVY01013740.1:0-24316 GCA_013436015.1 Rhipicephalus annulatus
ATACTTCTCTCAAGGACGGACGATGCTAGGAGGCTCCGCATTGCTCGCTCGCCAACGCTCCATGGCTCTTTGAAATGAGCCTCTCTTTCGCATGCAAGATTACGATCCCTTGGTCAACGTAAGCATACAGCTTCCAACAAAAATTCGACGTGGGGTGCGCTACGGCTCTGTGCAAACTGTGGTTAGGAGTCGCGTTACCCGCGCGTACGCGTTCCGCATAGGTATGGCCGACACCGCCGACTGTGCACACTGCGGAGATGATGAAACCATTCGACATATTCTGTGTGACTGCCCGAATACAACCTCGAAAGACAACAGCTTTCCAATAAACTAACAGGTTAGATGACCAGCGCGCTGTCAGAAGAAAGTGTACTGCACCATCGTCATGACTCATCGTCACACAAGAAAGCCGTGCAGCGCTACTGGACTTCTTGCGAACTACTGGCCTGTCGGAACGCCTCTGAGTGGACTGATTTTGTGTGTGCGTGTGTGTCGGTGTTTTTCTCTTATTTATTTTTGAACTCTCCTTTTCTCTTTCACCCCCTATTCCCCAACCCCAGTGTAGGGTAGCATACCGGGTACTAGCATCTGGTTAACCTCCTGCCTCTTTTTTTCTCGTTTCTCTCTCTTTTCTCTCCATTTTTCAACTCTACAAATCGGTGAGAGGAAAGCCTCACCATCGCATTTCGGTGCTGCTAGCACACACGATACCTGGTGAGTTTGACAACTCCGTTACACAAGCGTCTGCTTTGTGCCCAGTCTGACCACACTTGAAACATTTTATACCGTAGGGCTTGTAAAGATCGTTCGACAGTTGTTAGCGCGGTGACCCACTCGGTTAACAGAAAACATCGCGGAATGCTCTCCGGTGCACGCTTCTTTTCTTCGGGAGCCGATTTCTTCGAATCTTCAGAACACTCCTTTTTGACCTTGGCCAAATTAGTGCCACCTTGCGCTTCCAAGAATTGATCAGCTAATTCAAGCATGTCTTCAAGTGACTTAGCTCTCCTCTCTTTCAAGTACAGCGACAGGCTTGGGTGGCAACTAGTAAGAAATTGTTCTCTAATTAGGAGCTCTTAAGCTCATCGTACTCCTGCGCTGTCCCTGAAAGTTCAATCCATCTGTCGAAATAATGGCAAGTCGGGCGGCGTACTGCGTAGCCGTCTCACCATCAGCTGGCTTTCCTGTCCGAAATCTGTCCCGGAAACCTTCCACAGTAAATCTAAATCGCTTCGCAAAGCAGGTTTCACCTTTGCATAGTTGGCTGCATCGGTCGGCGTCAGCCTACCGTACAACTGAGCGCTTCACCACTCAAGCAAGTACTCAAAGCAGTTGCCCATTGATGTTCCGGCCAATTGTGGCTCCTCGCAATCGTCTCAAATCTGTGAAGGTACGCGTCAAGATCGTTCTTTTCATCAAACGCTACGAGCAGCTTGCTTGGGTTCAAGCGGAAGCCGTGGTCCCCGTTCGCTGCTTTCAACTCTAGTTGGACCGGAGTTTCACTTGGTGCTGCAAACGGAGCCGCGACTTCCATCTCGTGCTGCCGCTGCCGTTCCCTTTCAGCCATCTCCGCTTCTCTCTTCTCCTCTCTCCTGTCGCTTTTGCCTCTCTTTCTTCTTAGCTGTCGCTCCTTTGCTTCTCTTTCTCTGTCACCCTTTCAGCTGCCAACTTATCTCTCTCCAGCTCCAACTTCAATTGCTGCTCTCTTTCTGTCTTCGCCCTTTCACGGCCAGCCTTTCTCTCTCCAACTCAACTGCTTTTCTTCCTGGCCCTCTCAGCTGCCAACCTCTCTCTCTCCACCGCCTCTTTCTCCTTCTGGCTTACCCACTTCCGTAGTTCGGTGCCAGAAAGACCCATCTTATCACCAAGAGCTACTAACTTTTCGAGATCTATTGGGTCTCGCAAATGAAGCCTTGCCGCGTGTAAAAAGTATCTGCCTAAATCAGTCTCGGAACACTCCCCTGCACTCGTTAACGAGAACACTGAACAACACCCAAAATCGTTCCGATAGCACTATCAACAACTCGAGGCTCTTCTCACTACTTTGGACACACTGTGCACCAAAAGGTCCTGTCGCGGACGCCAGATTAATTGTCACAGGTCCCGTTAATTAGGGAGGCGATCGCCGGGCTAATTCCAAGGGCCGAGGTATCGGCCCCCCGAACCGCACCACGAAAGCGTGGACAATTTAGAAGTGGTCCTATTTGGCGTTCCAGCGGACGCCGGCTGTGGCTCAAAGAACAAAGTCAGAGCCGAGAGTTGATAACACAAAAAAATTATATTCTCAATAATGGCAGATAAAAACAATACACAAATATGCACACTCCACAATCGTTGATTATGATATGACCAATCAAACAACGTACTACACAGTAAAATCAGCCACACTCGAAACAACGAACACACAACAAAACCCGCTACAATGCAGTCACATGCATCGAACAACCAAGGCACTTAAAGACAAAGAGTTCGAAAACTTATTGAGTTCAAAGTCCTTGGAACAAAAGACTGAATGATACTCTTGCGACAATCACTCACTCAAAGTCCAGCGTTGTTGTCGTTCCGCTGCCCCGAAGTTTCTCTTCCAGGAAACCTCGCGTCTTCAATTGGCCGCTCTCCAAGCTCAAACTACTTCGCCCGGAAACACGTCGGCTTCACACACGCAGCTGTTGCCACGCGTCTTCGCTCGATAGCGGTAGACACACACTCTTGCCTGTAGCTCGAGTCTTCCCCCTCAGGTGGGAAATCCTCTTCTTCTCCTCCTTTGTCACGGAAGACACAGGCTTCGCCCAACAAGGCGGAAACACCCTACGCACTCTGGCGCATACTTTCTTCTTCTCTGCTTTGTCACAAGGACAAAACCTTCGCTGACAGACGCGGCAGAACGCGGCAGAATACCCCAGGCACACTGGCACTAAACTTCCTTCTTCTCCTGATCTCCATCTCGGCTGCTCGATTAAATACCTTCCGCGCGAGATTCCAGAAAGTTCTCATTATTTCGTCGGGTGACACGCAGGAAGGTGGGGAAAGGGCGAGACGGTACGGGGACGAGGGCCGTCGCGGACGGACGACGAACCCTGCAATCACCACGCCCCTTTCAGCGAGAAAGTTCTAGGGCTTGCTCGGCCGCCGATGCGAGAAGGTTCGACGGCGAACCTACGCTTCCAAGGGGGGGGACGCGCGCCCGGGGAGTCTTTGGATGCTTTTTTTATCGTTGACGTCTCTGCGCTTCGTCGCGAGAATTTTGCGGCGCGCCCTTTTTTTGAGCGCTCGTTTTCTGACATCAGTCCACGTGCAATGTACAAATCTGGGCTGTCCAGCGAGCAGCGCTATCACCGAGACATCGCACGATGCCCACGGCATGACAGCCCCTGGAGGCTTAGCCCGGGCCAGTAATTTCTCATTGGGATCCTAAATAAGTTCAACATACCTACCTACCATCCAAGCCACTAACCAACGAATGCAAGCTACAATAAAAGCCCACGCGTATACGCGTCACTTGGGAAAACTCCAAAAAGGTGAAAGAGAACCTGTTTGAATTCCTTCGTTCTTCGTTCGCTGCGTATAACGTTCCGCTTGTCTAGCGACGAGTTGGCAGGAGATATTTAAGCGTAATCATTGAAAACTTTTTTGTCAATCTTGTAGCTGTTTGTTTTGTAAGAATGAAAGGGAAACCCATAATTTACCTTGTCATGCATTCTGTTGCCAAAGTTCAATAAATCCATGTTAGGGAAGCAGCCTAATTCTGCAATGCCACCAGATATGGCGGGAGGCTTCTCAAGATGACTTAAGTGTGTCTCTTCGATATGTGCGATTCCATCCTACGGCTGTATTGATGATGACTGGTGCACACTGTGGTCGCAGCTTCACTGAGGCCCACGGGACGGCTCTAAGCTCTCCCATAGTAGAGTACCTTGTGCTCTAAATCTTTACTCCCTTTTCTACCCCCCCCCCCCCCCGCACTGTTCGTCACCAGGGACGGCTTTATGCTCTCCCTAGTAAAGTACCAAGTGCTCTGAATGGTTAAACACTCTTTTATTAAACATGCTGCGTTCTCACAGTCGGATAATTCGATTACTGCTAGATGTTCATCTCGACACGGCCTCATAGAATGTGAGGCGCGCGGGACGGCCAATTTCGCCCTCCCATATAGTAGAGTACCAAGTACTTAAGTCCACTAACAACTTCCTCAATATGCATGTTGAACTAATCTTTCTATACACTTGAAAGGACACTCTCCACGGGCCATGTGCAGATCTTTTAGGGGCAAAGCTCCTAGAGCGGCACCCGTTCGTCCCTTGTTGTCGTGGTCGTGTGTGTAACCAGTGTTACATTTCGACCTGCAAGGTGGTGCCGGTGGGAGATTTCTCCTGTGCTTCGTTGAACAATAAAAAAATTGACGGCAGATCTACTAGGTGAATGATGATGAGATTTGGGCGAAGCCTCCTGAAACTAATACCGTGAAATTTTTCTTCCGTTCATTCGCCTGGCCAATATGCGCGCTCTTCATCGCTTCCCATTGTTCTAACGTTTTCAAGATCTGCTTCGTGACGTTGACGTGCTGCCTTCGGCTTCTCGTTCCCGCACGGAAGGGTCCTTGCTGACGCGACGTGCCGCTGCAGCTTCTTGTTCATGTACGGCAGGATCTCGCCAACGCTGCCTTGCTGATGTGGCTTCTTGTTCCCGTACAGCAGAGTCTTTGCCGACGCTGCCTTGCTGATGTGGCCTCTCATTCCCGTACGGAAGGATTCTTGCCGACGCTGACGTGCTGCTGCAGCTTCTTGTTCACGTACGGCGGGATCTTGCCGACGCTGCCTTGCTGATGTGGCTTCTTGTTCCCGTGCAGCAGGATCTTGGTGGCGGACGTCGCGCAGCTTCCCGGCGCGCTCCTTTCTCGCGTGCTCCTCACTTCAGTGTCCTGTCTGCAAGCGCGTGCCGCCGCTGCCCTGCGCACCCGCCTTCAGGCATTCTTATCCATACGAGCACACACGAACGGCAACGAGTATCGGCAACTACAAACCTGTATCGATATGGTTTTGATTATAAAACCATTGCTTAGAAAACACGTTTCGTCTTTCGTTAAGCAGCTGGCGTCTTCTTTTTGTTTTGCTTTAGAAACATTCTGGCGTCTTTCGTTGGTTTATTTCATCAATCAACGGCGTTTTGAACAAACATTTTGTATTGTTTAATTATGCACAGGAGAATCTCACCAGGCACTACCTTGGAGGTAAACAAAGGCTGCTACTGGAATGAGAGACACCAGAAGTCGGTTTTTTTAACACTTCTACTTCTACTAACGTTTCCTACTGGAACATGCCAATGGCTGCTAATGGGAGAATGAGAGACAGAAGAATTCGGCTTTTAGTTAACGCGCACGCTGCGATTTTTTTATTGTTCAACAACGCACAGGAGAAATCTCCCACCGGCACCACCTTGGAAGTCATAGCGTAAGACTGGTTACACACTACGACTTCGACTACGAGGGACGAACCGGAGTGCCGCTATAAGGAGCTTCGCCCCTAAAAGTTCACGGCGTGCGCCGTTAACTAAAAGCCGAATGCTTCTGTCTCTCATTCCCCATTAGCAGCCATTCGGCATGTACATTGAACACTATCTGACAAAAAAGGGTTGCTACGTTATACTCGCTGGGTGTAACCTCCTAGCTTTAGAAGGTTTAGCGAGTGTTGAGCCGCAGTGCCATGAATACAATGAACTAGTATATACCGTGAACTCGAGGTAGTGTAAAGGTGGAATGTAGATACGAAGCGCAAGCCGTAAGAAAGTAAAAGCCGAAGTCTTCTGTCTCTCATTCCCATTAGCAGCCATTGGCATGTACATTGAGTTACTATCTGACAGGAAAAGGTTGGTACGTTTATACTCGCTGGTTGTACCCTCCTTGGTTTTAGAAAGGTTTAGCGAGCGTTGAGCCGCAGTGCTATGAATACAGTGAACTAGTATATATTATGAAACTCGAGGTGGTTAAGATGGGAAGTAGACCCGAAGCGCAAGCCGTAAGGAAAAGTGTGCGTGTGCCACCTCTCGTTTAGTCCTTGGAATGTCCCGCTGGATGGTGGTGCTTCTATATGGGGAATATATGACGAAAAGATGCGAGATAGTGGTACTTGGAGTGTTGAATAGATGGACGAACGGACACACAGACAGATGCATAGATGGACGCATGAACGGACGCAGAGGCGGATCCATCGACGAACGCAAAGACGGACGCACGAACAGACACACGCATGGACGGGCGGATGGACGAATGAACGGTCACACAGACGGACGCATGGACGGACGGAATCAAGAACGAATGGATGGACGAATGCTTCGCCCACTCTCCATCATTCACTCCGTGAATATGCTGCCATTTTTTTATCCGCTAGGCTATGTATTCTGGAGCTACAGTCAGAATGGAAAACTCGACTGAACAGTGCCTATAATTCGGAACGGCTTGCATGTCTAACAGCATTTGGAGCATTGGGATGCGAGAAACCTTTGTTTTCTTGCTTCAAAGTACTTGTTTGCGGCCATATTTTTCCTTTATTTCGCTCTTTCCATTTGTCACTTGCTTCTTTTTTTTCAATTTTTATACGTCGTTTCATCTGATCTGATCTCCAATTATTATTGTTATCGAGGCACTCGAAAGACAAGAAAGAAATGACATGCGCTAATATCATCATGAAGCCCTTAGAAGGACAAGAGAAAAAAAATCCCACCATTTCCCACTAAAGGGAGCATGCGAAGCGGCGCATGGGTCGACTTGAAGCTATGTTCATCACAAACACATTGGCCGATAATTAGCACGTGCTTGCAAGCGGAGCCCGCCATCAATTCACTGTAGTTTATGTTGCTGTTACTCGTCCAGAACTCTTGTTGGAGCACGCCAACGCGGGTTCACCGCTACGCCTCGCGGGAACACGTGGGTTCATCGCGCGTCTGAGAAACCGACGCCATCACGTGGCCGCTGAGAGAGTGTAAGGGGGTGAGGCTACGGCATTTTACACAGCCACTGCGCAGGCCTCGAACGCGTTAGCGCGTCTCAGCACGTTCTGACTAGGGATACAATTACTGGAGTGGAGCTCCCGCACTGCTTTGCCAGCAGTAGTGAAGCCAGCTTTTGCCCCCCAAGCCTCTCAGAAACATGCTATTTTCGTGGTGGTGCCCACTTAGAAATTAAGTGGCACTGATTTTTTTTAGTGTAAATGCTACGCTAATTATAAATAAATAGATAGTGTTTCCGAAGAAAGTAAAATCCACAGAGACTAGTATCGGTGACTTAATATCCAACAAGATGTGCCTTGAATTGAAGGTTTACTGAGGAAAACTGGTAACACAAAGACACACTTTGAGCACTATCTGATACGAAAATGTTGCCACGTTAAACTTGTTGGGCGTGCGAGGGAAAATGCTCCTTTGAACTGCAACAGCTCATCATGCCCCTTGAAGATGGCTGCCGCAGCCGCCAGCCTACGGTTGGCTCGGATTCCCTCGTGGGTAACAATTTCCACTCCAGTATATTGTTTTGCCCCTCTTAACCAGGAAGAAGAATCAAGAATTTTCCGAAAATGCCTTTGATTGAATGCTCACGAGTGCGGTCTTCATTCAACAACTCAAGGCTGTCCAGAAGGCCCACGATGCGGCGCTGAGGCTGGGCCTCCCCGTCCCTACATCGGGAGCTGCCCGCGATCCTACCCCCATAAAACGGGGGTGGAATCCTTCAGGACCCCAAATAAAGTTTTTCATCCATCCATTCATCCATCCATTTTGGATACAACGCGTTCGTTCATTGCGCGCTTGCAGAATCTCGTTCCCAGACGCCATAACATGATTGCTGAGAGAGTGTAAGGAGGAGAGGCCGCAACGTCTTACTTAGCCCCCCTTAGACAGGTGGGGGCGTGCCAGCACGTGAGTGTGTTCTGGCAGCGCTTGGGCCAGCTGTTGCGCATGCGCAGTAACGATGGTCACGCCACACACCGGTTTGAACTTTGCCATAAGCTGCTTTCGCATCTTGAAAACACTTCTCTTTTGTCATATTTGACCTTCTCAGATGGCTGCGGTATATGTGAATTTTGCCTCCGTTTCACCAAACGACGGCGACATACTCCAAAGTATGTCGACATACGCCTGGCCCCCTATTGTGCTCCGCACCTAAAGATTAGGGCCAGCTTTGCACTAGTGTGTGCAGCCTGAAGGAAATGCGAAACTGGGCAGCGTTTCTTTGTTTTTTTTCCCCCACCTTTTCGTTTTCCTTTTCTTCATTTTCGTTTATTTCTTCTTGTTATTTCTATTACTTCTTCCACTCTGTTCTTTCTCTTTTCTTTCCTGTCTTTCCTTTTTTTTCACTCTTTATTGCACGCTTGCTTTTTATTTTTATATTTTTACGTGGTTTCTCCTGCGTCGTCCCAAGCGCACAATTTTGTTTTTGGATGTGCTGCTGATGATAAGTGATCCTTAACCAGGTGCTAGAAGATTCAGAGAAAAAGGACTTCTTCCAGGTTTGAGCATATGCGCTTCAAACGCTACACACAGAGCGTTACGTCAAGCGGCGAGGGACGTCGTTACTACAGCACGTCACCACCCGGTTTTCTTGAAGGGCTCCACACATTAAAAAAATCTTAGGCACACATGAGCAAATATAACAGCAATATTTTACACATATCTGCCTCCTCCCCCCCTCTCTGAGTATACTTTAAATCAGATCTGGAGAGCAGCCCCTCGCAACCCAGACAACGCTCCGACAACCTGAGGTTGTCCTGAGGATGACCTACACCGTACGAAAGTATGACTGAGGAAGCCCTCAATGAACCTCAAGTGGTCCTAAACCAGTCCGTTTGTCCGGCCTCAGATCGTCCTCAGGGCATCCAGAAAAGAGCACATTATGATGAGTCTAGTACTTTTTGAGGACGAAGCATACAAGACCTAGGCACTCATCAGACCTTACGAAAAAGTTGCTCTAATTCTTCTTTTGGAGCGCTGAAATGACAACTGATCAATCAAAAGTGCCTGAACATGCACACTCTTTAAAGCACTGCCTGTGAGGTTTCAGTAACAATTTCTTCAAGTATAGCAATAAAAACAGCAATGCACAGAAAACATGTTTATTTTCAGGAATGAAACTTGGCTAGTTTTCACTAGATGAGGACTTCTTGCCCTGTGCCTTCAGAGGTCTTCATCCGATGGGCTTGACAACGCGACACTTTGAAGACATTCTGTAGTAATAGAAAGCAGCATATCTTGAAGCACACAGTGAATTTAGAGTATCAATAAGAATATTAAGACAATAACAGCATGCCAGATTTTGAAAGCATAAAATGAAATTATATTACCATAATGTGCAGGTACGAACTAGCCATTATATAATGGTGAAAATGATTTATATAGTTCATGCTTGCATACACATCAAAATTCGAGTAAGGCAAGAAAATTATTTAAACTATAACAGCAAAAGTATCATATGTTATGATAGCTTCAACAGCACAGATAATAAAACTCACCCTCATGGTGAGTGCGAGAAGTTCTTAAGCGCTGCTTCTGGAGCTTTTCCCCAGCATGCCGAAGCCACACTTTAATCACACACTCGATGTCATTTTTTTTTGTTTCCGGAAAATTTCGCCTCACGGCCTCTGAAAAAGTACAAAGTTCATAAAACAGGAATTACACAAACATAATACATTAATATAATGCTACATAGGTTGTTTGAAGAAGTACCTCTAGTCAGCATGATCGACATTTTGATAGGTGGGCACATCATTATTAAAGGTCCTTGCCATCCTTCCCCATGTTAATTTCAAGAGTACTGACATTGACACTATGTGTTGCATTACAAGAAGAACACCACGAAGAAGACATCATTGTAACTTTTTTTGTAACTGCTGCAGTGGGTTGTGCCGCCCTGCCTTGTCTGCATACCCTGTTAGAAAACAGAGGCAAGAAAAAATCAGCGGGTAAGGGACAGTAGAATAGTCATGTGAAGATTAGACAAATTTTCCATTGTTTCTTCATGGCTCCTGAAAACTGCAAACCTTGCATGAAATCAGCTCCGTCTACAACATAATCAAAGTTACAAATCTGTGCAGTGAGAATGATATAAAAAATGAATTTCAAGCGCTAGCATCACTCTGTCGTGGAATACTCAACACCAAGCAAAGGGCAAGTGTCCAAATTCGATACGACCCTGGGTATTTCTCTTCTCAGTTTTAATTTTTTGTGTCTATCAGTTACTTTTTCATGTCCATCAGGCCACTGATGGCCATGGCGAACCCACTCAATGCAAGAACGGGTGGAGTGTTCAAGAGCTGCTCTAAAACTGATGTGCATGGTTTACGTACAATATCCCCTTTGGCAAAACTCTTGGTTGGAAGCGAGTACTTAATGCGTGCTGACATTCTCAGTTATCGCAGGTCAGAAGCATGTCATATGCTATTTGACATGACATTTTGGAAAGGAAAATGAAAAGTAAATAGAGGTTAACATGGAGTTATTAACCAGTTTGCCACCCTGCATAGGGGTGTAGAAAAAGGGGTTGTAAAGAGGAGAGATAAATAAAATAGCAAGAAAAAAAAAACAGGATTTTTATCCCAGAAGCATATCACCTTCATGTTCCAATGACCGTGGCTGGGTGGGCAGTGGCCGATTCTCTAAATTTCTTGGTCGCTTGTGTTTTCTCCCTAAGAAAGCAAGCCAGAATCAGCATTTCACAGCCTAAAGCCAGATAACCCAGTGTTACTTTTGGCGGTAGATAACAGAAAACAGTGTGAGCAATTCCGTGGGGCTATCATTGTAAAATAGGCATTGCAGGATGTAAAAAGATTCAATACTATTAAAAAACATAAGTACAAGCAGTTCACTTTACGTAAAGTTCAAAAATGGTGTTATACGTCTTATCATTGAAGCTGGAGGTGATGGTGCCCCTTCATCATCTTCAGACTCATAGGATCTCTTATTTTTTTTTCTTCTGCCTTTCCCAAGTTCTGCCTCGCCGTCCAAGTTGGATCCATTTTCTACCCTTGGCAGATTTGCCCGTGCTTCGGCATATGTATCTGCAGAAAGAAGGGCAACAACTACTAATTAAATGATAAGCATGATCATTTCTCAGATCTTCACACATAACAAGTAGAACTCCAATTCCTTTGCATAAGTCATTACCAAGCAGGTACTAAGAGTCACCCATGATATTAAAATGGATCATTTAAATTTTGCTGCCAATGACAGCTGACATGCAAGTATCACAAAATATGAGATACTTGATTTCGCATAATTGTTCTTTTTTTCCTGATATTCTCGAAGCTACTTCTGATATTCTTCGAAGCCATCTTCTGATATCTTTTCCTGATATTCTCGAACCCATCTAAACTTTTAAGAAGTTACTTTGATCTAAAGTGGCAATTAGAGTTACAATGCTGAAATTGCAGTTTATTACATACCTTTTACTTCATTGCTGACCAAATCGCTGAAAAACGTGCAGTAAAACAGCATAAATAAGGAATAATTTACCAAATTCTCGGACAACAGTGCAAGGCACTTCTATCCAGTCAGCCCCTGGAGTCGCTTTCGCCTTCAACAAACTATGTACATATTTAGTTTGTCGAGGCCACAGGCAGCCGTCGCCTTTCAGCCAACTTTTGAGGATGATCCCAGATGTATCATCCTCTTCTGGGAAGAGAACGACAACGTATTGACCTTGCAAAAGAAAGAGAAGCCAAATTCAAATTCTGTATACATTCTGACACAGTTGTGAAAGTTTATTACATGTGCACTGTAGCATGCAAAAGAGGGAAAACAATGCTTTTCCTTTTCAATACACTTTCAGGCATTTCTGTGAGATGTTCTTCAGAGGCCAATACCGCAGACTAGAAGGCTGAGACACTGAGTAAATTCCCAGTATGGAGGAAGGGCATGGCAGAGAATAAAAATCTTCACACTTGAGGAACTTCCTTCCAATTATGCATGGCTCACCGCACGGGAGATGAGCAAAATTGTCAATAACGACGATTGACCCATCACTTAGCCTGACAGCACCCATTTCTCTTTTCAGCTCTAAGAATGACATTGCCAGGCAATGTTACTTTTTTAAACTCGGGGCCTCGGCATGGAGCAACAAGTGGCCCGTCAGCATGCTCTGCAGCAAATACGACATGGCTTTCAGTTTTTCTATGCCTCAGAGGACGGTGTGCCTGCCTCAGCAAGCCTGTTGCAAAGTTGCTCCAAGGGAAGGTCTGGCTTTCTCAGCATTCTCTTTAACGAGGACATATGGTTTTCAAATGCGAAGGCACTCCATGAGTCCAAGGGGCCAAGGTGTGTAACATCATCTGCCAAATGAACACAGGCCATGCACATTGTGTGAAACATGCTCTTTGCCATAATGCTTATGAATGTCCGGATAAAAAACTTGAGCATGTTTCCGGCATACTCTATCTCACTTGCAGGTGCAGCTGGTGTGGGGAAAGACCAGAGATCCCCACATGTAAAGCTAAGAAGTTCTTGTACATGTGTGCAGGAATCAGTGATGACAAAAACAACGGGTCCTCCATATAAAGAAAAAAGCGAAACTCAGTCGCTTTCCACCGATCAAGTTCAGCAATGCTCCTCGGCTTTCGGCTAAAATCACATGGAACACACCGTGCAATTTGAGAATTTTTTTCCGACATCTCAAGACGCACTTTGCTTCCAAGTCTGGTCACTTTTGGGCCACGTACCCACAGTGTCAAGAGCTGTTCATGACACCCAAGCACACAAGGTGCATGTAATCTAATGGTATATCTTTCACTAGGTCAAAAGGAAGTTCCTCAAGAATACTTTCGCCTGTGTGATGCTCCTCCTGGACTTTTAAGCGAAAGCTGTCATCTGTTCGCTTGCGAGCATTGACGTTTGGGAAGCACACCCTGCCCTCACAGTAGACACCTTTTACGTCACATTTGGTGCAGCTGTAATAGCCTGTGTGGCTTCTGACATATAATACAAATGCCTTTGCTGGTGCATCACATATGAGGGCATACAAGCTAACAGGAATTGCAGTTTCTCCAATGGTAATCCCTGTTGTGATAGCAGCATTTATGTCACAAACAAATGGTCGCAAAAAATCATTCGCGTTGTTGGGCTTGCTGCTTCCGAAAAAAACACCCACTATAAATGGTGCTTTGTCCTCCAAATTACTTATGCGTCCCAGTATGCACCAAAATTGGCCCCGTGAACTTTTTGAAACCGGCAGACCGTCAATGTTGAAGCTAAGCTTCAAAATTCTTGGTAGTTCTGCACAATCTTGCAGCACTCGCTGTAGGCCTGCACTGAGGCCGAAATGATGGTATTTCCCGCCGGCCAGCTGCAACACTTCCAGGCACTTCTTGGGCGTCTGTAACAATGCCCTTGCAGTTGAAGGGAGCGCGCTGAAGCATTCGTGGGACTGTAGTACTCTCAAGAGCGATGTAACTGAAGTGTGCGATGCGCGAGATTGTAAGGCCCACGCTTGCAGTCTCTCACGAAAGGCCAGCAAGCTGTCCACACTGCCGCGTTCACAAACTTGCTCTTCGTTACTCCCAGTCGGTGCCAATTCGAAAGAATCCCTCTGCCTCACCTGCGAGGTCGCCGAAGTCGAAGCCGCAGCGCTGCTGTCATGGAAGGCACGCCGTTCGAAGTCTGTGTGATCGTGAGGCACAGAAACACTGCAGCCGCTGGGGTAGCACGCGTCGCCAGAAATCAAAACGTGTCCTTGGGGCACATCCGTTTCTGGAACGATCGAGGAGTGTGCCGAAGGCCGTTCTCTGTCATGAACACAAAGGCGACGATGGCCGTCTTCGAGGTCGACCGCACAAGCCTCGGAGGGCAAGTCGCTCTCTCTTTCGGCGTTGCGGGAATCTCGGTCAACGTACCGCGTGTCATTTATGACATCGGCCTCACTGTCAATAAGCTGAAAACTAGCATTGACGCGCCGATTAATTTCACGCCGAAATTTGCGATCCGCGCTCTCAGCCATCTTGAACAGCACAGAGCACAGTAGAATGGTGGCTAGACCAAAGAACACCCACCACCAGAACACGTTGTTAGGCTAGTCAGTTGGTTTGTACATACATACATGAATAAGCAGTAAAGATATACAGCGCGAGGCTGAAAATCAACTGTCCTCTCTTTTTTTATTTATTTACCTTTGCGGCTTACAACTTCAATATGAAAATTTAACAGAAGACACTCACCTGGCATGCTTACGATTCTTTGAGGGCTTCTGCGAGAAGCTTCCTCTATGGCGAGAAGTGTTGTATTGGAATGTTGACTCGACCAATGACTCGACTTGACTTACTGCAGGCCCATAATGATGATGATGATAGTTGCGTCACTTTAAAATGGGTAAACAGTGTCGTAGACATCCAGATTTAAAAGCACCTTGACTGCGCATGGTGACCGCATTAAGGTACTGCTTTTTTTTTGTTAGCACCACCACAACTTCAGTCGCCCATTCGTTTTCCCACAGCGTTCTAGTTCCAATGCTGCTCTATTCACGATAACCTAGGCCAGCCCAGTCGTCAGCATGGTCAGTTGTCGTCTGCTCGATGGGACCGTGCGGCATTTGCAACACTGGACACTCGAGAATAACGTGCTCGCGCTATTCACACTTTTCACGCCTGCATTCATTTTGGAGCCGACACCGTTTATACTCGCACCAAACTTGGTCTGCCGCACGTGCGTTCATTGGGGAAACGGGTCAGACCACAGTCAGTGCGATATAATTCCGTATGCACGTCGGCGGTAGATCACGACCAACGAAAACGTGCAGGCAGAAAGTTTGGCCTACGATCACTTACAAAGTAAATAAATAAATAATAAATAAAAGAACACGTCTTTCTCGTGTTGGCTTGAAGTGCTTCCTCGTGTAACTATCTCATTTTAATGATCGAGAAGTACTTTACTATTATGACTCGAAAGTAGGCATACGAAATCCCGTGGACTTATTCGTTAACAGCCAGAAAATTAACCAAACACGAATTGCGAAAGCTGCATGCACCTACGAAACATGCATATCCTCAAAACGTCCTCGAGCAGACGATATCAGGACAATTCTTCGTCCTTAAAAAGGTCTCAAAGGGGCATTTTGGGGATAATCCTGCAAGTGTCGACTAGAGGACCAAATGAGGACGTCCTGAAACTGCCGAGGACGTTTGTACCATATGAGGACGACCTCAGGTCGTCGAGTGTTGTCTGGGATGTAATCATGGGTAATCCACTTCACGAACCATAGCCTTAGCTCTCGCAGAAAAGCCCTTGCCTGGGCTGTTTTTTTACTAGATCGCCATTTTCCCATACTGCATAGGCTACCTCAACATCTTCAAGGATTCCTAAACATGTGGCTGTCAGAGCGTCCTCCTTAGCACAATAGTCACAATGGCCTAAAAACAATCACTTGTAGGGGAGCTGCAAAGGACATAGTTCTTTCAAGAAGTCCACCGTGTAGGCACCATCGGTGACGTCTTGTAGGACAGAAACACACTCCGTGGCATTAGCACAGTATATACAAAGGCACACTTCTTGGTGTGGTGCAAGAAGAACCCACATCGGCCTCAGTGAATAAAACTTTGAGAGCCCAATATACGTGTTCGGATTAACCTCTAAGGAGACGGTAAGCCTCTCGCACCGAACGGGTCATAAACCTTTTCGAAACAAGCTCCTTTTTTCAGTCAATGATAACAGATACTACATCTTTTTTGTTGGGACTCTGCCGAGAGCAGCTATACTCATCTTTGGAATAGTAAGCCATAGCTGCCTGGACTTGCATTGGGTTCAGCCGTGTCATTTTTACCGCATTTGGTGCTAACCATATCCCGTGTTTTGCGCGCCAGCGTCGGGATCTGTATATCATGTAAGCTGACAAGATTGGTATAAGCGCTTGGAGTTTTCGGCGCTCTGTGTCGCTCGGCAACAGTGTCAACAAACGCCTGCGCTCTTGATACGAAGAACACGCTTCATAGGCTTGCTTGATGTTCTTGAACCACTGGACACACACACTGCATTTTATATCTGATGGTTGAAAGTGGTGGTTACGCACGTTACGGTGGCATTTCACGGTTACTGTAGAATTGCTGCTAAGTTGTCTTGGCTCTGCATGAACTTAGCTATTTTGCACATGCAGGTTCTCCAGTCGCATGTGTGACAATGCTTCAGGCGTGTTTACGCACCGCTCTTGACTTCTGCCTTTTTATTCTTCCAGCAAAAACTCATCAGCTTTTTCAGCTGAGAAGCCATTAGACGAAGACAGCATATCTCTGAGGCGTTCTGAGGCAGTTTTGGCAGACATGGTCGTTGTTATGTGCATGGCGGGCAGCTTTCGGCAAAATCTTCTGGAGGGCAAACAGGCCGATATCTTCGACCTTGCGGAGTTTTTTTGATAACGTTATTTGTTTTTATGCAACATGAGGTAATCTGAACAAAAAACTCTATCCCGGCTGAAGTGGTCAGCCATCGCCACGCTCCTTGAGGGTCAATTACTGGCAATGCAACTATGCGTGAAACCAGCAGCACGAAAGTGATCTATCTGTCGTCTGTTCCTGTGTCTCTCACCTTTAATGAGAGCAGATGTAAAACAGGGTGCGCAAGTATCCGCAGTGCGAATGCAAAAACTGAAGTATAGTACGTTAAAATGAATTCCACAATGTTTTTGTCGATAAAATTACGGGAGGCGTAATATTTGTCCCTACTTTGAACCATATGACTTAAAGCATTGCCTCCGAGATGCGGCGCGCATCAATTCATCTGTAGAGCATACGACGGAATACAACTTGCTCTAAAGGCGTGTTCTTCAGTCTAATGCGGCAGTCGTCGTGCCCTAAATGATAAAATTTGTTATGAATCGTTTATGAACTCATTCAACATTCAATTTTACTTATCCAACGTGTTGAAAACACATGGCCGTCACAGCAGCTCCATCTGTGTGTCAGTAATGGAGAGGCACCACACATTAGAAGTCTCAGTGCTCTACGTATAAGAGTGAATTCAGGTACTGTAGAATACCGTGTTCAAAATAGTTACTCCTATCTGCTAAAACAGCCTTTCTTCACCAAATGCGGTCATGTTACTCGCGTTTGAAGCTCGTTGCCGCTTTTCCGTTCCAATTTCTAGATTTCTCAACTTATCAGCGCACTCTCGAAAAGCTCTGATTTGTACCACGAATATTGTCGCTAAAAACACAATAACTGCAACACGTTTTTCTATATTACTGTATGATGGCCTTCGGTTGTCTATTTACAAGATTTTAAGAAAAATCGAAGATGGGGTTTTTTTATTATTCAAATTTCAGTGGAGTACACTTTTGACAATATGAGAGTTTTTGAGGCAATATATAAAAATTTACATTTGCCCGACCGGCAGCAACAATTTATGTACCTAATGAACACACTATATCCTTAAAACGTGTCAAGTTTGAAACCGCTGCTTGCCATTACTTTCGGAGAAAAAAAAAGGAGAATACGTACCTATTTTAAACTGTCGCATAATTAGACATATTCAAAAGCTATTTTCTTAAGGTCTACAAACATGAAACCGATTGAATTCATTCTTCTTTAGACATGCATTTGAGGTAAAAAATATCTTCCTTGAAACAAAATATTTGTCTTTTTATAGCATCTGCAATTTTCGAAAATGACAGGTGACGAAATTGGTGCCTCCGTGTTGGTGAAGTTTGATATTTTTTCTCTCGTAAGTTATGCCGTCAATCATAAAACAAAGTTGACTTTAGGGCTACCTGGTGAGAGGTGCACGAAATATAAAATACTCAATGAATCTAAAATATCAACTTTTGGACCCGTGTCGATCTCTCGTGGAATCTCCCACTCGTATGTATATATATAGGGAGTAAAGCGAGCGCCTCATTCTCAACCGTCCACTGGCTGATGAATGTGTAAATAGTCACGGTACAAATTCTCATTTCGTCATTAACTTATGCCAGCCCCGCCGCCGTGGTCTAGTGGCTAAGGTACTCGGTTTGTTGACCCGCAGGTCGCTGGTTGGAATCCCGGCTGCGGCGGCTGCATTTCCGGTGAGGCGGAAATGTTTGTAGGCCCGTGTACTCAGCACGTTAAAGAACTCTGGTGGTCGAAATTTCCGGAGCCCTCCACTACAGCGTTTCTCATAATCAAATGGTGGTTTTGGGACGTTAAACCCCACATATCAATCAATCATTAACTTATGCCATAACAATTACTGTGCCATTACTATCGGCGCAAGAAATGCATTCGAATTTCTTCACGATTCAAAACATTTTTTCGTTTAAAAATAATGCACGTTTTACTTAGGTATTTACAGAAGTTAAAACACACAAGGTGTAGAGACGCGCCTTTACGTGAGCCACGCGAGCCAGCGAAGGCCAGAAAGAGGGGCTCCTTTTCACTTCGTTATAACCAATTATTCGTTATACCCCATGTTCGTTATATTCAGGTTTGAGTGTATAAGTATGCACTGAAGCAAGACTACTCTCAGATACTTTATCGAAACATATTTATACATAACATAAATTGTTGGGCACCGTCGCGCGTGATGCTCTGCGAGAAAAAACTTCATAAACCTTGTACACTCTAAAAGAGAACAAACACAGTGAATCAAGGTTTCAATAACATTATTTATTAAATATTCAACAATCATTTTGCACACAAAGATATGTTATATTCTTGCAGACCAATTGTTATTTATATTCATCTATTGGTCATTTATTAATGCACAGCCCATGTTGTTGACATAGCCCACAATTACGACTTTTTCTAGCAGCCGCATAGCAATATGGCCAATCACCGGAGATCAACATGCCAGGGTATTGAAGGCTAGGTCTTGCCGGTTCGCTTCAAACCTGTAGGCAGCTGCATTTCAAAACTGTTGTGCTCATAGTTTGCTACCATAGTTCTTGCTTGACCTTGAAATATCTCCCCACAGCACCGACAACACAGAAGATAATCACTGTGGCATCGGCTATGACGGAAGTGCGGCCCAGCCCGATCACTGTGCACAGTAGTTGAACTTCACTTCAACGGGACCTCTAATTATCCGGGCAAGTGCTTATCATTGAATGCTGTTTTAGGTAACACCTAACGCCTTGAATGTAAGTTTGAGTGACCATTGCGCTGCCAGATGCAACTAGTCATCCACATGCTTTCAGTTTTTGTCATTCACCCATTATGACTGTAATGGGCCAGTGTGGAACTTGTCTCTTTTGGACATCTGCTCTAGGACTACAGATCTACAGCTATGGGAGACAGAGCACTGTCATGGAATGTTCACTACTAGTGTTGATTGGCCCTCATAAGGTTCTGCCTTTCACTAATCCTCTTCACCAGAAGCTGGCATTCTATTTCCATTCCAATATATTTTGACTTTCAGAGTTTTGCTCACAATCTGCCTAGAAATATCCGGTATTAATCCAGGCACATGCCTTCCGTCTCGTCTATGGACAAAACATTTGGTGTTCTTTTCCTCTCACTTATAGCACAATCCCTCAAGTTTCTTCTTTTGCTGCCCACACTAGTGGAAACTTTAGTTGATCATTCTTCAGTCTACCATTCGGGATGCAAAGTGGGTGCTGATCATACAGTAACATTTGAAGTGGCCTGCTCTCCGAGTAAGGTTCTATAGGCAGCTTCTCGAGAGAAGTCATAGGACACACAGATGCACCGTCTCTAGGCATATCAAAGTAAGCAAGTGAACACAACACACAGCAAACAAGTCGCAAATACAAAAAATGGGGAAACCATTACACTATGTGATAACTGTGAGCACTATGACAGGCAACACACGAGCATGGGGCAACCAGCTTCAAACTCCAATTCGACCAACACTCGGGTGGTACAACTAAAATAAACTGGAAAGGGCGAGGCTTTTCTACGAACTGCTGTCACTTCCACTATGTGTGATATATGACAGAAACAATTGCTTGACATTGTAGCACTCACAGCACAGCACAGAGCTGCACCATTTTTTTAAAATCACATTTTGCTGCGACTTGATTTTGTACGCTGCAGGACAAAGACACAAGTGAATGGAAAAGCTGTAATATTTTGCATGGAGCAACAGCTGGGCACTGTAGGCAGACTCATCCTGCACTGGCAGACGGCCCACAATAAGCACTTAAATGCAGTCTTTACAAGGATTAGCAAAGTAAGCGTGCTGACATTTAGCGGAGCACCCTGTACATTTTAGCAGCCACCACAAAGTGCCCTCTATCGTGTTTTAGTCTATTTGCCACATACTCACATGTTCGATCTCAGAATACTTGCTCATTTTAGTACTATTATCCAAATTAGCACCGAACCGGGTGAAACTCGCAGATAGAATACTTTTGGCAGTGGTTGACACAGCAGTCAACCTCCAGAGTTTTTCAACCGGCTTGCTTACAAGATAATATCATTGAGCTATCTTTGCAGCATCCTTTGCGCCACTGAATGCTCGTTAGCCAAACCAGCAGCCACTTCTTTACACACTATCAAGCAATGTTGCAAGCGATCCTCACACTCCAGAAAAGGACACCGTTCCTGTGTTACCATGAATGCACGCCATGGCAGAATGGCATTTTTCATCTGGGGCAATTCCATAGGCAAGGCTAGTTTTGATGGTGAGTTCTTCCAGCTGCCCAGCAGACCTGCATTCACCACAGCTAGCGTAATGAGCGCGCTGCATGCTGCCATGGAGCACAGGCTTGAGTCTAGACATTCGTGAGGCCTTTCTTTTGTGGGACTTTTAGATGTGACCTGGACGTTTCTTCATTCGTAGAAGTCCTTCTGACAGACTTGAAGAACAAAAGCTGTAACTCACAAGTGTCCGTTCACCGGTCGAGTAGAATAGCTGGATGAGACAAAGTAAAGAGAAAGGAATATTATAGCTGACGAATGAACTGAGGCCCACAAGTAAAGAAAACAATAAGGCTACGAAGGTACAGCAATGCAAACCTTACCACTGAGGTCATTGGGAACAGGAGCAAATTTTAAGACAGCGATCTGCAGGAGTATGTCATTATTTATGTGCCTCATATGTCAGAAGCATAACTCGAACATACAGCCAAACTCGTTTATTTTGTTATCGTTAACTTTCAAACCACACAGTGATTTGAAAATTGCTTATTGTGCACACAAATAAAATATAAAATACTTTGTATACCAATTACCTACATATAACCTTTCTTTTCATTTGCCTACCAATTAAATATTTCTAAGTTCTACTCTAAAGCCTGTTTAAAGATGGACACTCATTAATCAATCACCTGATATACCGCAATGCTTTTTTTTCTTTTTCTTTCGTACCAAGCTGAGAATGAAATGTGGGTGACTGATCAAGTCAAGGTAAAAAAAAAAAAAAAAAAAAAACAGACTTTCAGGACCCATGAAGGTTACGTGTTCAGAGTAAGCAGATGAGACCCACATGTCTCCTTTCACGCTCAAATGTAAATATAAATGGCTGCATTTGTAATGGTTTTAGACTGCTGAATGTGCACGTTTGGGGTAACTAAATGTGCATTGTGTGAGGAAAGCTCCTGTAATTTCTTTGATAAGAGCTCCGACTTCCTCGCAGAACTAATAATTAATAACGAAATTCCAACTTTAAAACCCCGAAGGAAACTAGCTAGACTTAAATTTCTTTTTCACCTAACTAAAAAAAACACTATTATAGACCTTTCGCACTTCCTCACTCCGTTATTTTCACGTCCTACTAGAGGATACCATTCTTACAAATTCACACCTGCCTTTGCGCACACTAGCAACTTCAAGTAATCTTTTTTCGCTCACGCAATAACAGACTGGAACGAACTGTCAAACCATATCTTTGAGTCTTCAAATGTACTGAAATTTCTAGAAAATTACTTTGATGTGTAGTTACGTAACCCATGAATATATTGTACACTTGTCTGATTAATTTTTTCTGTCATTTTCTTTGTTTTCTCTTCTTTCTCTACACCTGTTAATATATTAATTGATCATATCATTATCATTGTAACACCTCCCACTCCTGCTTGGGCCATTTTTATGGCCTGCAGTACTTCATAAATAATCAGCAATGCTGTCCGACAAAACTGCTAGAAGTTCCATCTATGAGATGGGGTGACCTACTGGTTATGGGTGCTTCACCTAACGTGATATAAAAGCAAGCGAAGCTTCAGGCTTTTATTTCTTTATGTTGGATTACACAATGCTCCCTCTAAACTTTTTTTTTTTTCTTCCTCCATGCGAGTAGACTTTCAGTGGCATGCATAGCAGAGCAACATTGTTGTTGCTACAGGTGACAATGACAGTCACACGTGAAACAATGAAATGCAACATGAAAAGCAGCTACGAAACTTTGGCAACATGAAATGACAAGTGACCCCAATAGAAGGTCAAATATACGTATCAGAAATGGCTGATCAGCCAATGAGACCCTACCGAAAAGAGTTATCACTGGAAAATGGTTCACGCGCATATGCATGTGACCACTCACGCATGTAAATGAGTGACAAGCAGTGTACAGTTACTACTATGTTATTGGTCGTGAATGTATAGTGTGTTGAGTCCTGAATTTCATATTCCGAGTGGTCAATATGACGGGCGATTTAGGGTAACACCGGATGATCCAGCTGCTTGCCCGCTCACGATATTTCCCTTCGTGGATATGCCGAGATTTTTCGGCATATGATGCCACCACCACTGAAATCTGCAAGTTGGTCCTGTTCCCTGGTCCTGGAGAGCATATGCATTGCCTAATGCCATAAAACTATCAACAATTCAGTCATGCTTGAAGGAAACCCTGTTAATTCAAGTGATTCTCAGAGCATGCTGACTGCGTAGCGCCATAAAGCATGAGCAAAGGAGTGAAAAAAATGAGCTAATTGACAATTGGAACGACTGCAAAAGTTAAAAATAAATGTGGTCACTATCCACAATTGCTTGTTTGTGACTAATCAAGGCTTGAGTGACTTTGGCAAGCTTGCTTTTGTCTATTTTCATTTTTACTTGGCACACGCAAACTGCATGAGCTCTATCTGTGATCGTGTCAACTGCAGACTTGGTCAAAGCTGCAACAAGCAGTTGTTTCGTTTTCATTGTGTGCCTTTCATTGCTTGCCATTGCGTGCATATGATAGTTGCCATCCATGACTACACTAGCAAGCTAGGTTCCTTCCGCACCAGATGTGGTGCTCAACAGTTGCACTTCAACTCTAAGCATAGGTCAGGTGTGTGCTTTCAAGGCTACATGGAGGCTTGGTGCTTTATGGCATAAGTTACATTTTGAGTGCACGAGCATGACACTCAGTAGCTTTATTATGAGTCGGCCCAATTCACGTGCTTTGCCACAAAACTCAAACATGCTAGAAACTGGTGAAGATGAATAGGTTCAGCTGTGGTCTGCCTGCCCCCAAAATTTAGCTTTCCACATTGTATTCGCCACATGTTATTATGGCTATCATCGTAGAGTTGCAGCATGTGAAGTGTATAGTGTGAAGTTGGGCTTGTTCGTGATGCGTAACTGGTTATCTGGGGTTTCACATGCCAGAACCAACACGTGATTACGAGGCACAGCGTAGTAGAGGGCTAAAGAAATTTTGATCATAGAGTGTTCTTTACCATGCACTGACACTGCACACTCAGGGTATCTGCCATTTTGATTCTTTCAAATTCTTTCACTTTTCCTGGTTTTCCATGATGAATAAAAAAATTCCATGAGATGACGTCTGCATGAGAAAACAAACTCTCAAGTGAAAAAAATTTTAATCTGGCGCTCCTATGCAATAAGTACACATACCACAAACATTAGAATGTTCTTAGCGCGTGCAGTAACTGTTGATACGGGCAAAATAACTTCACTAGGCAGGGACACAGAATGAACTTGGAGGCGGACAAGATGGCGCCCAGCCCGTAGGGTATGTCAACCATGTCTTCTTCCCTGTTCTTCTTCCTTTCGTCGCCGCCCGTTATACGGTTTCCTCGCAGCTGAAGCACTGACCCGGTGGTAATCAGGAGGCACCCGAGTGATATGGCTTGAGCCACGCAGCATGTAATATGTCAGTGTGAATGCTGGCGGGGTGCGTAGGGTGAAACTTGGGGTTAGTTGATTTTGCATAATGAAGTACGTAGAGCGCGGACTTCAAATGAAGATACCAAAAAAGAGACACTGACTGTCTCTTCTTTAGTATCCTTGTTTTGAGTTCGCGCTGTACGTACTTCATTATGCAGTAAGGACCTGAATAGTGTAGGAGTAACTTCCCTGAATAGCCTAGCAGCGCCGGCATCAAAGCAAAAAGAGATTACCAGTGTGAAGTGGACGTCATGATAGTGGGCACCATATACGCTCTTCTGATTGTCCACGCCAACACGTTAAATTGGTCT
>WOVY01013741.1:0-51601 GCA_013436015.1 Rhipicephalus annulatus
AAGCCCACACCACACGCATACTTATTTTTGGCATTAGTGTCAACTAAAATTCTCTCCACGCTATTAATCAACTTGATCGGGATCGCGGCACCACAGAGTTCCCATAGGTAGATTGGAGGCAACTCTGGCGCTAGTTCTGTGCGAGGGGCAACGCAAAGCGCTTCAGCCAGCGTCGGAATGATGTGTAGTACACAAGTTTGTCTATTATTCGACCTCAGTTCCACTTAACTTCGCGTGGCTTGGAGGTACTTTGTCATGAAATGACAATCAGTCAATATACTTTAGGTGCGAAGCTGCTCTTTGACTAGCCTAGCTTGTAACGCTGTCCCTCCGTCCACACTACTCCTCGCCGAAGGTGTTGGAGCGGTGCAAAGAAGCTCATGCCCTTCTAGCCGTGTGCCGTGAAGACTTTCTCGCCCGCCAGGCGTGCGCTCGCCCACTGTCAGCTCTCTCTCACTTCACCTCTCCACCGCTCGCTACACTCGAGCCCATTCCTCACGTGGACATCATCTTAACCGCGCAACCTCTCTCTATCTGTCGACGAGAAGAAGCTGTGAGCCGACGCGCGCGCGCTATAGTGCCGTACTTGCCGGAAGATCACGCCGACGGGTAGGACGCCATCGGGCCAGCGCTTCCCCCTACTGTGTGGCGTACCTTTCGTAGATGTCGCTGGCGTTGCGATGGTTCGTGAAGCCAATCGCGCTCACGAATGGCGACGTCAACAACGACGAGGCGAGAGCCTGGGAAGCCGACGATAGCGTCGGAGTGAAAGACCAGCGACACCGACTAGGTGATAGTTGAGAACACACCGATCGCATTCGAGAATACATAAGGCTCGCGGGTAACACGGACGAGACGCGAGCCAAGTAAGATGAGCGCTGCGTCTCAAGACTTCCCGCCTCCCACACTCTTAGACTAAAGGGTATTAAAGGGTGTGTGGTTTATCTTTTGGGGCTAATGGGGCTGCCACAAACCATTAGTCTATTAAGGAATAACGGCACCGCTGCTAGCAGTTAGTCCCCACTGGCAAGCTCAAGGAACTAACATTTCGTCCTCACATTTGCACCTTAGTGAGTAACCATTAGTCGGATGAACATTGTATCCCCAGTTCCAACATTGCTTTTGTTGATTTTCCGCCAGGCCTAATACTTTTCCGCCTGTTTTTTTCTGCGCAGTGAGCAACAATAGCGCAGAAAAGAACCGCGAGAAAGTAGTTAGCCACCTATGTATAACTGCTTTCGCACTCACGGCAACAACAAAGAGAAAAGCGAGACATCGAAATCTTTATTTTCTACCTACACATGAAGTTTCTCCATTCTTCTAAGTGAATTCATCGTGAAGTGCACAAGTCGAGTCTCTTTGTTACATCTTGCTCACTCTTTGTATTGCATATCCAACGGAAGCGATAGATAACAGGCATTTCAAATGCCAGCGCGCGCAGCCTACTGCCTGTTGTGTTCCCACTGCTGTACGTACAATAAAATAGTAGAAATAGTTAAGCACACGTCCCAGATGAAGATGCACGCATATGACAAGTACGTGCAAGGTAATATAACAACATGCGTGTAAAGTATGACACACAAATAACTTTACCTTCACATCTCGCACAGTCCTTCTGAAGCTGCTCTGACGAAAGAGATGGATGACAGGCATCGCAGACGTCAGCGCCCGCAGCCTTCACCACGGTGTGTGCCCACGGCTGTACAAAAAGTATGTAAAATAGTGAGTCACACGTGACAGAGGACAAATACGCATGCATATTTTCGATCCCCGTAGCGCAACAGCTTAGGAGCGGCGGCCGCAGCCACAACTCCGCGAACCACCGTGTCGCCAAAAGTCGGCGAGTCCTAAGCGAGCGACGTCGTTAAGCTCGAGCAAGTGAACGCGAGACCGAACACGGCGCTGTACGCGGAGTGTCTGCCGCCAGCGAACTTCGAACAGGAGAGCGAGCGCACGCTTGGCCGCCGCCACAAACAGCGCTGGGCTGGTTTTGAGCTAGCGCCGAAGAAATCGCGGTAACGCGGCCCTTTTCCAGAAACTCGAGCGAATGCAGCATCCAAACGCGAGTCCACCGCCGCGGCCAACGGATGGTGCCGAAATACTTGCGACCGACTGACGGGAAAGCCAGCAGTAATGGCGACCAATTTTCACTGACTTCCGACGCTAGCGAAATCTCCGCCAGCTCATCCTAGTGCACTTACAGCGCGCGAAATACTACAACCAAGCTTGTTACGAGAACCCGCAACGTGTTTTCGACTACTCCCAACACAGCGACGAGGTCTCAGCCCAATATCTTTAGCCCGGAGCTCATCGCGGCGGCGAGACAGGCGAGCACTCAGGATGCCGACGGCAATGGCGACCAATTTCCAGGCGGTCTCAAAGCACAGGCGAACTGCAGACGCCCGAGCTCACCTTCACGGTGCATTTCGTGGCGTGCGATATACAACACGACAGAGCCCGTTGCCGGCAAGCACGATCCTTATCGCACACGCAAAAAGTAGAGTAGAATAAAGAATGATAACCTACTTGCGAAAGAATTCAGCGCTTATTTCTGCCCAGAGTCAGACTCAAGTATACATCCGATAGGGCTGCCGTCTTCTCGGCTGTCATATTGGCCTTCCCAACTGTTGCTGTCGTGTGTTGGTCGTGACTATATCTAAGCCAGAGGTATAAGAGCGCCGCGTGGTGACGTGTCGACACTTCCTCCAGACTTCATGGGTGCAGCGAAACGTAAAAGCAGGCAGCCAACGCTCATCCAAGCGTACACACAAGCACCACGTCGTAATTCCTAGATCATCGAATCCACGCGGGCCGTGGTCGAGCACTCCAAGCGTGATGCAACGCGAACCGTCGCTAGCAAAATACGGAGAAAGACTGAGCCAGGAGAGGAAGAGGACGGTAGTGACCTTGGCAACGCATTGTGCACTGCCTGCATTTGCCGGGGGGTGGGGGGCAAGCACGGCGCGTGCTCCAACCGGGCTGCAGAAATTAGGTGCCTTTCTTGTCTTCTGTCCACTACCACCATTTGCGGGGCGGTTCATCCCTTTGGAGCGTGTTTGGAGACTAACCCCCCGAATGCAGAGATGTTACTTGGCCGCGTCTTCGACTTGACTTGAGCAAGTCGGCGCAAAGCAAGCAGCGGACTTGAAAACGCTCAAGTCGGCCTTCGCGTTTCATAGATGCTCAGGCTGTCTTGCTTGGTCAAGTCAAGAACGAGCTTCAAAAGCAGAAACACGCTGCTCGCCTGCTAACGAGGGTAATAATGAAGTTGTTCGCGTAAGGCATGCATTACACGAAAAAAAAGACCATACGTTTAAAATAACTATAAAACGAAGGGCAACAAGATTATTATTGCTATTTTACGGCTAACGAGCGGCACGTGGTGCCTGCCACCACAAGCGATGCGCAGTGTTTGCTTCTGTAAAGCGTTCGTTGCCCGCTGGTTTTAGTGGCCACCCAAATGCGATGCGTTTCTCCATGGTTGCTTGTTTGGAGGAGAAACAAGCATCGCGTTGGGTTCTTTCGTCGTTTTTTTTTCTCAATCGAACGCCATGGCATGTATTTGTGCTGACCTGGCTCCCGAGGTGACGCGATTTTCACGGTATTTGCCTTTCCGTTCGCCTGTGTGCATGCCTGTAATGGCTAGGTCGCAGTTATTATGAAAAAAAAACAAGTTCTGGGAACACATGTGATTCGTATCCTTTTGTTGAGCTTGGTAAACAAGAGAAAAAGCGGGGGTCAGGACATTGCCCTCAGCAGAATTCTGTATCGCGGGGTGCAGCAATGTATCGCTGCATGATGATGACGCGGATAAAAAAACCCGTGATAGGGGCACCTCTTTCTTATGTGTGTGTAATTTTACGTAGCGTTGTGCTACAAGCGATGCCTTTCTGAGCGAGAAACAGTGCCCTAGACGGGACGAAAGGATAGACGAGGCACACGGACACAGCACCGAGTCATTTTTTTTTACCGAAAGAGACGGAAAGTGTCGTCGTGTTATAGAGAAACAGAAATAGCCTTTGCGGTTACGGAACACTTCGGCGTTGTCAACACCGGGGCTATTAATACGCACGTGTGTGTAGTCGACACAACCTGTAAGGCAAGGGAACTCAGCCACTTCATAACAGTCCGCCGGCTGCGGAAAGCGCACCAGCATCGCGTACAGGTGTTTGCGATGAGTAGCGTAACTTTTTCGACTGCACGGCACACTGTCGACTACGGAATGCGGACGAAATTTCCGGTGACTGGTTGGAATGTGCCAGCGCTGTAAAACCTGAGAGCCATCAGTAGCTGTAACACTGGATGCACGGGCTATCTTCGGTTGTCCCCACTTTCACGGAGCGGCAACATAACGAGCAGCTGCCCCACGGCGTTCTTCATGAATCTGTACCTAGCGTGGAATTGCTGCTCGTCGTACAACTCCATCGGATTTCCTCGGTCACGTAAAGCGGTTCCAAGAATCTTCGGCAGGCAGTGCGCCTCAAAAAATGCTACGCTTATGGCGAGGCAAGCAAACTAAAAAGCGGCCACCTTTCACGCGACGTCCATTCGAGAGGTGGCCATGTTGGAATAACGCGTGAAGTCGCTTTCAAGCTAGCCCCGCAGCTGACTTGAAACTTGTCCTGACTTCGACCGAGCCAAGTCGCCTTCAAGTCATCCGCAAGTTCAAGAACGATTTATGGTGACCGGCAAGACTGTCTTGAGTCAAGAACGAGTCAAGTACGAGTCAAGTAACATCTCTGCATTCGGGGGTAAGTGGTTTACACGCAGCACGTTTCCCTTTGTGGTTCCTCCTCAACAATCAATCCGTTCATCGCGCGCACCTATTGGGCTCCATTACTCCTTTTTCGGGTAATTTTGCCTTAGAGTGCATATCTTTGCATTTCAAACAAACGTTTACACGAGTAAACGCTACACCGAGTTTCAATTCAAACCGTTCGGCCAGCACCCACGTCGACGCCTGTTCTCATTGGGTCAACGCCGGGCGCTCCACTGCGGCTTTTCATCCAATCAGGGTCCCCTTCAGGGAGATGATTCATAGTTTTTTTATTTACATATTGTTACTGCATATGTGATTTGGGTATGAGCCTGTGGGTAGCGAGGAACAGGCAGATTAGAGAAGAGGACGTTCGGCTAGCGAGAGCCGAATACAGCTCGCGCGTAAAAGAAGGCAATACGCTGCTTTAGTAACGCTTGACATAGCCGAGGCGTATGACAGTGTGGAGCACTTCATATTGTTAAATACGCTAGAGAGATTGAACTTCCCCAATATTTTATTGAGTGGGTGGCAGAATTCTTAAAATCTAGAGAATTCTACTGCGTCAAGGATAGATGTTCTTCATCTAGATTTAAACAAACGCGCGGAGTTCCCCAAGGAGCAGTCTTATCTCCAGTATTATTTAATGCTTTATTGAGCACAATTCCAACAGATCAAGAAGTTACTGTCTACACTTATACTAATGACATCGCACTCTTTGCTGCTGACTGTGGTATTTACTCACTACAACTTAAATTACAAAGATATATTAAAGTGTTAGAAATTTGGTTGCAGTCAATTTCGTTATCGTTAAATGTCAACAAAAGTGCGCTCATGGCGTTTCCGCTTGCAGAACCAATTTCAATTTCAATTCTATATAAACAGGAACCCATCCAGCAAGTAGACTCTATAAATTGTTTGGGAATCATTTATAATGACAAACTTAACTGGAGTCCACACATAGAGTATATAACTACCAAAGCACAGCGGGCTTCAGGCTTACTACACAAGCTAAGTAACCGGAAATATGGGTTACGGAGGCACACCTTGATAACGTTGTACAAGATTTATATGCGCCCCATCATGGAATTCGGCTGCATATTATTCTCGGATGGCCCTGCTTAAAAAACAAAACCTCTAGTTGTCTTGGAGCGAGAAGCACTGCGAATATGTCTGGGACTCCCTAGATATGTGGCTATCAACGTACTGTACCAGGAAGCGCGCCTGCCTACACTACTTTGTCGATTTCGAATTTTGACCGTACAAGCATTTTTAAAATTTCATAGCTTACCGGCAAGAAGATCTGAATATGCATTTATCGCAAAACCAGACGCCTTCTTTCTTGCTCATTGGCCATGGTTTCACACCCCTCAGATAATGTTTGTACACAAGAATCTACAAAGTATAAATGTGAACGTTAGAAGTGTAATTGAGACTAATGACTCGAATTGTCATGTTATTATTGAGTATGATTATATATTACCCCAAATCGCCAAATTACAATCTCTCAAATTTTTAAATAACATATTATTATATTACTTGGAGCATGCAGAAACTAAAAATATAATAGCCACAGATGGTTCTGTAAATAATCAAAAGGCAGGTGTAGGCATTGCCTCTGATTCGCTTGACTGGTCCTTTTCAGTGAGACTGCCTGATTTTACTCCAGTTTTTGAAGCGGAGCTCGTGGCGAATATTTTAGCTCTTCGAAAACTTCCATCAAATCAAAACAACGCAGTCATAATGACGGATTCTCTTTCAGTTTGTGCAGCTCTGAACGCTTCAGAGAACTCTCGAATTCTAAGCACATTCAAAACATTAGTACCCCCGCAGTTGAGACTCCTGAGGTTACTATGGGTTCTGGGACATTGTTGATTAAGATTAAATGAATTAGCCGAAGCTTTAGCGCGAGCAGCACTTGATGGGCCGGTTTTGTCCATACTGCCAGATGTTGAATATATCACGGCAATAAGATATCGAAAATCAGCAATCTCTCCTGATATGATAGAAAAAGTAACTACATAGACAGACTATAACCACCTCATATTTTCATGGCAACCCCACTGGAGTCAGTCCAGAAACCTCGAAGTCTTAATTACTAAATTTTGATGTCGTGTCCCCCCCCCTAAACCTGTATCTACACAGAGCTGGTCAGACAACATCACCCCTCTGCGCATTCTGTGGAGAAATGGAATCACTGGATCATAATTTTTTGTATTGTCGCCGCTACGATATACTTAGAAAAAGGTTACTACTTATGCCATTTCTGAAAATAGGCATTAGATTGACGACGGAAACGGCGCTAAGCTTTGGTCCCTCAATTTTGGGACATTGCCACAGGGACGCTTTCAATGCCGTTTACGATTATATTCAGGCAACCAAGAGTATACCTTTGTGATCTTCAATCAAAAATTATTTATTACTCCCCAGAGCAGAGTGAAGAAAACGCAGCTGAGTGGTAATCATAACACCTCAAATCTCAAAATTGCCCAACTTGAATTTTTTTCGTTTGCTCTTTTTATGTTGTTTTTTTACATTAGTTCTATTATAATACCAATTAATTACACATAGTTAAAATGATCACAGAAAAACTGCACTACACTTTCTTGGCCAATCCCCCTGAGTGGTTATGAGCCATCATCCCGGGGAAACAAAACAAAACAAAAAAGAGACAGGCCTCCGGTCAACCTGACGAGCAGCCTCGACGAGTCGGGAGGATGGTTCGGCTCAAGGCTCTTGTTGCCTCTACCTGGCTGTGCTTAGTAATTCATTCATTCACAAAAACAACGAGTTTCAAAGACGAGCACACTTGTTTGTCACCACCACACTTCCCACAATTCCACGCTCCGCCGGAATTGACCGGAAGAAGCGAAGCAAACCGCCGGTTTACGCGCAGCACCAATACCTAAATTCCCGGACTATGAAAGTAGTGTTGTCCTAAAGGCAGAGGTAAGAGCTACAAAAAGGCAGTTGCCAATTATATGGCATCCAATGGGTTCATGGAAGCTCTTGAAGCCTTCAAGAAGGAGACAGACATGCCTGGTGACATGGACAAGAAGTACGCTGGCCTTCTCGAAAAGAAATGTACGTCCTTAATAAGGTTGCAGAAGAAGGTGATGTAACTGGAGGGTATACTGGCAGAGGCCGAGAAAGTACATTTCGGGCGCACCCACACGGGAAAAGCGGTCCCCTACAGAGTGGATTCCAGGCTTCCCGAGCGGAATGCCCTCACGGGCCACCGGTCACTAGTCATCCGGGTGGCCTTACACACTGTCTTCAGCGTGGTCGTCTCAGCCTCAGAAGACGCCTCTATCAAGGTCATAGATTACGAGACTGGAGACTTCGAACGAACGCTAAAGTGCCACACGGATTCCGGGCAAGACTTGGGGTTCGACCACACTCGGAAGTTTCTGCGCATGGTCAGAATTATCTCCGATGGCTCCCTCTTGGCCAGCTGTTCTAATGACCAGATGGTTCGTGTGTGGGTGGTGGGCACCAAGGAGTTCAAGCTGGAGCTTCGGGAGCACGACCACGTGGTGGAGTGCATCGCGTGGGCACCCGAGAGCACCCACCCGCACCTGGGGGGCAACGACAGCGAGAACAGCAAACGGCGGCTGGCTGGCGGTGGCGCACGCCGGGCCCAGAGCACTGGACTCTTTCTGGCCTCGGGCTCGCGGGACAAAACCGTCACGCTGTGGGACATTAGCACGGGCCTGGCCGTCTTCACCCTGGTGGGCCACGACAACTGGGTGCGTGGTGTCAAGTTCCACCTTTTGCGAAATACCTTCTGAGCTGCTGAGAGGACAAGTCGTCGCGTGTCTGGGAGCTGGCACACTAGCGATGCTGCAAGATGATGATGACGATGATGATGATGACTTCTTATGGATGGCGCTCACCCACAGGGGGGGATGGGCCAAGAACCGGGCGGCAGGATACCTGAATGAAACTAAAATGAAAATGAAGCCAATCTGAAAAGTAAATTAAAATTAATACTACCAAAAAAAATATTTGCTGAGCAAGCGGCAAACCATCTCTTGTTTTTGATAGACATAACTACAAATTATAAACCAAAGTTCTAAAAAGGTTGGGGCTCACTAGCACGGCAATCTTTTAGTTGCGTTGATGTAATCAAACACCATGGAGCATACATCCCTGTGGCAGTAAAGAAATGAAGTTCCGTCAAGTGATTAAATTACTGGTAGATTTACTTGTGTTCCTAGCTTTTGTAAAGGGGCTACTAAAAATCTTTTTCTCTGATAAGAATAACGATGGCAGAATAAAAATTAATGTTCAATTGTTTCAATTTCATTGCACCAAATGCATAGCGGTGACGCCTTGAGTCGAGCTTTGTTAAGGTAATAATTTAGTTGCGGAACTGCACAGCGCAATCTGTATAAATGACCTCTAACTGGCGAGATACACACCACTGTTTATTCCAGCAATAGCTCAAATGCTCGAAATCGTTCACACCGGAGTCCTATCTTGTCTTGTCTTGTCTTGTCTTGTCTCCTAGAGATCTTGGCTCATACCCACATGGGGGATTGGCCACACTGTACCTCATAATATCTCGCTAGCCGAACGACCACCGGCTCATACCCAAATCACATATGCAGTAACAATATTTATGTATTTATATTACCCTCAATGTCAAATGGCATTACAGAGGGGGCTGAGTTGTTACAGAAAAATAAATGAACCTAAAGCAGTGAACATGGCTAGATTGCTAAAAGAGATCTCTTAAAAATACAACATTTTCGAATACAATTATATATTAATATGTCTTAGCTAAAACAGCACAGAACTTATTTATACCATGTCAGCTAATTCAATAAAAAAACCTTATCATACAATGTTAGCTGATGCATCGCGGAACAAGTAGTTATCACTTATAGCGGTAATGTCACCAAGAAGTCTGTTCCACTCCTTTGATGCTCGAGGCAAAAATGAAATGAAGAACGTTTTGGTGTTGCATGAAGGGATGCCTACTTTAAGATAGTGAACAAAGTGGTGGGATATGTGCTAAGGGTGAAGAAGTAGTTCGCAATGCAGGAAGAGATAATGGTACGTGTTCAAAAACGATGTTCAAGAAAACTTTTCATGGTGGAAATGCTCCTGGTTCTGTTATAAATATACAATATAAAACGAACGGAGTTCTTCTAAACAAATGGAACAGAGGTTACCAGATTATTATAGGTGGGGTCCCACATGGCTGTAGCATATTCTAGTTTAGAGCATATTAGTGTTTTATAAAGCTGCAGTTTTAAGTCAATTGGAGCATTATAAATGCTTCGTCGTAAAAAGCCAAGTGTGCGGGTAGCATTGATTATTATGTATTCAGTATGAGGTGACCAGTTTAGAATAGTTATGTGAACTGCAGGATACCTATAAGAGTTATAAGAATTCAGAGGAATGTTAATATGACAGTAAATAGATGAGGTGGTAGAGGTTTTTGATAAACACTAGATTTTGCACTTTTTAGTGTTGTGGTCCATGAGCCATTTTTCACGTACGCCAGTTAGAGCGTTAAAATAAGCTTGCAATATATTTATGTCCTTATCATTAGTAGTTCCTTGAGAAATCACACAGTCATCAGCAATAAAATGAACGTTTGATGATACAACTGATGAGAGGTATTCAATATAAATAAAAAAGAACAGGAAACCTATGACAAATCCTTACAGAATGCCTGTATGAACTACGTGAAAAGATGAATTGTAACTGTTGCACTAACGAATTGTGCTCTCTTAGTGAGAAAGCACTCAATCCACAGTTTCTTACCATCAAGACTTAGTTGGTGCAGTTTGTACAGTAGCAGTTTAATGCAAACTTTGTCAAAACTCTTGAGAATTCTAGAAAATTGCAGTCGGCATGGTATAATTTTTTTAAAAATCCTATGTAAATGATGAGTGACTGATAATAACTGTGTTTCACAACAATACTTTTTTACGAAAGCTATGTTGTGCAGAAGTTAAAAATGAATATGATTTCAAAAAATTTACTCTCTATGTAATTATACTAATTAAATATTTGGGACGATAATTGTTCAGACAGTGTTTAATACCAGATTTATAGAGTAGAACAACTTTGCCGAATTTTTCATTGACTAGGAATAGTAGAAGTATGCAGTGACTGTTGGAAAAATTTCGTTAGTACAATAGAATCGTAAGCACAAGTACTTTTATAAAAAATTGTATTATTGCCATCATAACCAGGAGGCGAATCATTTTTAAGTGATTCAATGATGCGTACAACTCCAACGGTTCCAATAATCATTGATGACATGGGTGAATAATTGTGTAAAATGGCGCTAGGTAAATTATTGCGGTCATCTAAAGAAAAGTTTTCGGTAAAATATTTGTTAGGAAATGCAGCGCAATGGCCTTGACTAATTTCGTTACCGAATGAGTCAATCAAGGAAATATGGTTGTCGGACAGCAGCCTATTTACTCGGCAGAACTTTTTGCGTTAGTTTGTAACATTGACGGAAAAGCGTTAGTAACAATGTTACCTATAGAGGATTTATTTGCAGATATGCAGATGTATGATGCAGATTTGTCGGCAGCAAACCAGGGGTGGTTATTCGGTAAACAATTTGCGGCACGATAAAAACGTTTCTTTTTGTTATATAAACGTTTGATGTGAGCTTTATGCCATGACACACGCGCGTTAGATATGACGGTACGGCAAGGTGTATACTTCATAATTTGTCAATCAGCATCACCTGCAAATATATTCTAGGTAGATTGCACTGAAAGGTCATTCAAACTGCTTAAAAATGTGTCTAGAAGATTTGATAGTTCACTGTTCATCGTTTAAACGTTTGCTTTCTTACAATGCTGTTTCGTTTTATTTTTTATCTGCTTTAGCACAAAGTGCAATAAAGGAAAATGATAGTAATGATTGATCACTAATGCCTGGTGTACAGGTTATAAGGGCAACAAAGTCTGCTTGATTTGGTAATATCAGGTAGAGAATCCTAGCACTGCTAGTAGTTCTTTGGGGACGTTACTGCTTGTGTCGGAGAAAACACTCAACATAGGTTAATAAATTCACTCCGCTGTAACGAAGATGGTAATGAATAAGGTGCGTTTGCATTCCCTAACCAGACAAGTCAAAATATCAGAGGAGAAACAAAGGATGTGATAAAAATCGTGTGCACACAATATTAATTGCGTCATGAAGTTCATCGGCAAATGCTAAAGATGAAGACGAAAATCGATAGCGTATTTCTAATGTTATATTGTGGTTGCCGATGGTTACTATAGCTCAAACTAGTTCTAGTTCAGTAGTAATATGGATACAGGAAGAAGGAATGCTTTGTTGAAACTAATGCCGCCTCCAATCCGATCTCAATGCTATATGTGAAAATGGTTTGGGTCATCCAAGATTTCTTGATCACGGACATGTGCATGATTGGATGTAAAAACAGCGCAAAAATACATACAGACACACAAGAAGAGACGACAAGGTTCTGAACTTTCATATATATATATCTTCATTAGAAGGAACACAAACATATATCAGACAGAAGACTTAGTCACATGGCACAACATATAGGCTGCGCAGCAGAGCTAACAGGGTAGAAAAAAGAATTTAATCACAAAAAATCGACACTTACGTAAACACTGAATAACAGAAAACCAAAAAAGAAATAATGATCACATCTACTTGCAAAAACATGCGTGACCATCGAACATACTAACAATCGCTTTAACCCGACAGCGCTGAACCCAGGCATCCAACCTCATTTTCACCAAGTGCGAAGGACCGTTTGCTCACGCATCTTTCCCTCTCAATTTCAATGTAAAGAGACTCCATCACCTCTCTTGTACATTTGTCCGGATTGCCAAAGAAACAAGTGCTTTTGTCCACCAATGAATGGCAACCACACTCCTTGTAATTAGCTGGTAAGTGCAATCTGTCTTTGTATATTTGCCTTTTTTTACATCAAAACACGAACCACCAACTACCCCAACTTTCACTTCTCATGTGCATGAAGCCACGTTTCAAGCAAAGCAATTATCTTTTCAATGCATATATTTATAGCTAATGGTCAAGAGTTTTGTTTAGTACACTTCTAACGTTAGAAAAATGAACGGACATCTGAAGGTATGTTTTCCTGCCACCTACCCTGGCGCAACCCTTAGTAAATGCGTTCCGTGCATTATCTGTCAGCTTTTGATAAATCGATACGTTTTCTTACATCTATAACTTTATCGCACTCCGTAGAAAATACTTTAAAATTTTTATTTAGTATTATCTTGTAACGCAGCTTGAGTGACGAAGAAACGGACTGAGCCTTTTCAAAGTTGTTAAGGTTTCTTTTTACGCCCCGTCGCGGTGGTCTAGTGGCTAAGGTACTCGGCTGCTGACCCGAAGGTCGCGGGATCAAATCTCGGCTGTGGCGGCTGCATCGCCGATAGAGGCGGAAATGTTGTAGGACCGTGTGCTCAGATGTGGGTGTACGTTATAGAGCCCCAGGTGGTCGAAATTTACGGAGCCCATCACTACGACGTCACTCATAATCATATGGTAGTTTTGGGACGTTAAACCCCACATATCAATAAATCTTCATTAGGCATTTTTGCGTACCTGCCCCGTTGCAACAGAAAAATCCTCGCCGACTAAGATGTTTTTAATCTTTAGGTGATTGTGCAGTGACAGTACTTTCCCTTTTGTTTTGAAGTTAGTGAACTTGGCGACGATTGGGTGGCATTCAGTAGGTGAGCCGTTGCTCAATTGGTGCACGCTTTTAAATGACTACCTAGGAAAACTGTTAAGAACAGCAAAATAGAATTAATCAATTTTTCTTCGGTATGATGCCAGGTTTTTTTAGAGTCTGGAACTTCATGAAAGATCAAATTGTTCCTATTGGACCTGTCCTCTAGCTTGGTTAGTCTACATTGCACATATGAATACTCCTCAGTGCTTTCACGCTTTTTGCATACTTGTTAGTTCTCCCATCCTACTACCCAGTTTATTTGATTTTTTTCTTCCAGTTCGTCTAGTCGCTTCCAGATACCAGTAATTTCAGCATGAATGTTTCTTTGTCCGACTTTAATTGATTTGACATCAGTAGCAAGCTCCGACTGACACTTCAAGCTCTGTAAAAAACGCGAGTGCACATCTTTCAACATATGGAATAAAAGCTTCATTTTTTGACAGTGTTTACGGCTAAGTCTTCGTGCTGTGGTTCGGGCATTCGGCGCAGGGTTAGTTTCAATAATACCGGAACAAAGCAAAGTGTAAGCCATGGAAGAACATTCGCACTGTGTCTCGCAGAACATCCTTGGGCGTGGTAACAGCAGTAAACAGCGGTTGTAAGATCTTCTAGCGCGTAGTGAAGAAGTAAACACCTGCATGGCGACGAAATTGTGGCTTAGAGCTGTGCGAAGACTACCGCTCTCGTGCCCACTGAAGGCGGCATCCAGGTGTTTCTTCTTAGAGCTGTCTTTGGTGACTGCTGTTGTTTTCGATGGGCCTGGTCGATCATCAAAGTGTACCCAGGGGGAGTGAATTCTCCGCATGTGTTGAATGGCCACACTGACGAGGTTTGTTGTCAATAGCGGCGCACCTACTTGCACCAAGACAGCTGAGCAAGTTGATAACCACGGCAGGATAATCGCAAGAAATGCTTGCATGGTGAAAAACAATGACTCAGAGATGTGCGAAGACCACTGCTTTCGTACCTGAAAATTCTCAGCAGTTGCACTTCACTAGCTCACCATGTTAAGCTCACCAGTTCAAATGGGATTACGAAGTTCACAATCGTCCGTTTTTTTACGTTCGAAGTCCGCAAGCACAAAAATAGGCAAATTTGTGTACCACATGTCATTCCCATGGTCGCTGAACGATCGCAGCACCAGAGTCTCTTCTAGTTAATTTTAGGAAACTAGAGATTGCGCCACCTTGGGGCGCTGAGTCGAAGTAGAGCGTCATTCACAAGCGCTCACGAACGTCGACAGGTAATGCTCCATACGGTCGAAAATCAATCTTGTAAGACCCCAGCCTCTAAAACACTGCGGAGCTGATATACACTTCAATGCGGAACAGACCCTGTTTTCATTAAGGACAGCACCCTAAGTAATACTTCGAATTCACCGTGATCTCTAAGTAGGCTGGTCGTGCAAAAACGTGCATATTTGGATGTGCACGAGCACTTATGAACACGTGTGCAATGGCTCGTGTATGGCACACGTATGCCATAGCTCAACAGCATGCACTTCAATGAATGAATCACCTATACAAAGAAAGATCAAGGGGCTAAGCAAGTCGCAGATCACTTCCTCTTCATGGATCGACTAGCCAACGTACAGGTCATCCACAAAGAAGCAATGTGAGGGAAACCAAGAAGGTTCTCTTAAAATTCTAGAAGAACTAATGAAAGCCGCTATCCAAGAGGTAAAGTTTAATTGGGGAGTTTTGTCAAATTTTTGCGGATATGAAGTGGAGTTGGAGCGACTTCGAACAATTCGTCGTGACGCCGAACGACGTTAGAGGCCCACAAATTTCATCTACGGCTTGATGAAGACGAACCGTCTAAAAAGAAGACTCAACGTCGAATAAATGCTCTACAGTCAATACGATGAAAGTTATGTGAATCGCTCAATCGCCACAAACATCCTTCGCAAATATGAAGAATAATTCGTAGCCTACGAACATTGCCACAACAACATCGCCCATTTAAACGCCTTGCTCGCCACCAAAGCTGACATGAAATTGATGTAGCAGAAGGCTTCTTCGCCAGGGTTGCCAACAAGGGGTGTGATACACCGTAAATAACCTACGAAACGCGCCGATGTCCAGAGACACTCGGATGGACATTATGTTTTCTCTGGAGGAGCTTCAGGCAGCATTGGCAGCAAGCACTCGTCATCTCCTGGACCCGATGGAGTCACTTACGTAGCCCTTGCTAACCTAGGACAAACAGCTCGGCGTGCCCTTTTAGCTGTAAACAATGACTGGTGGAGGAACGGTTTGGTTCCTCATTCGTTAAATTGCAGCCGCCTTGTGCCCCAGCTCAAACCAGGCAAATCGCCATTGGACATGGTCTCTTATCGCCCCATCGCGCTTGCCAGCTGTTTTGAAAAGGTGATGGAGAAAATGGTGCTGATTTGCCTAGAGTGGTACCTCGAACATAACATATACCCCGATGCTTTGACCGGCTTTCCACGGGGATGGTCTTCCATAGACAGTGTTGTCAAGTCTGTACAAAAGCTTAAAAGCATAAAGAGAGTATCAACGGCACTGTTCTTGGATGTTAAGGGCGGATATACCTGTACTTACCTGTACCATTTGCAGGAATATTCAAAAAGAAAATTCGGGACTACAGCAAAGCAGAGTTTGACAAAATAAGTGCACAGCTCGAAGAATTTTTTAGCAATGTCCTCTTTCCGTCATTCTACAACAGGTCTGTAAATGAAAACTGGGTGCTTTTTAGAGACAAGATGTCTTCATTGATAAACCAATATATCCCTGTTATCACTGTTTCTAATGATCTATCTAATCCCTGGTTCACTAAATCCCTCCGTAAGCAAAGAAACAAGAAAAAACGCCTGTACTGCAATGCCAAACGCAGTGCTACGCCATCCGCTTGGGAAAAATACAAGCAGTACTTGACTGACTACTGTAAAGCAATATGCAACGCCAAAGAAAAATATTTTCACAACGACCTACCTTCTCTTCTGCAAAATAATCCAAAGAAATTCTGGCGCCTCATATCCCCTGATCACGGTTCCAACCAGTTGTCATTACTTAATGAAAACAACATTCCGCTTTCAGACTACGAGTGCTCCACTACTTTTAATACCTTTTTTTCATCTGTATTTAGCCAAGAAGATTCTTCTGACGTACCACATATCCCTGATTACAACTTCCAATACATGCAGCCTATTGAAATCACGGTGGAGGGTATCGCGTGTCGAATTAAACAGATTAAGGCATCCTCATCAGCTGGTATAGATGATATCAACTCTAAGGTAATTAAAAATACTGTTTCCATATCTAGCATTACATTATACCACATTTTTCGACAGTCGCTATCGTCTGGAAAACTTCCAGACGACTGGAAAATAGCCAAAGTAGTACCCATTTTTAAATCCGGAGATAAGAACTCACCTAAAACTTATCGCCCAATCTCGCTCACATGCATATGTTGCAAACTCCTCGAACACATAATCGCCTCCCACGTATACAGTCACCTCGAGACTAACAAATTCTTCTTTTCAAACCAGCACGGATTCAGAAAGGGCATGTCATGCGAAACACAGTTACTAGAATTCACTACAGACATTCATTACAACATAAATAATGGCCTACAGACTGATTGCATATTTCTTGATTTCGCCAAAGCATTCGATCGTGTCGCCCATTGTCGCCTTATTTCAAAATTATCTGCCCTCCGATTAGACTCCCTCACTTTATCTTGGCTACGCAATTTTCTGTCACTTCGCAAGCAGTTCACAATCGTTAATAATTCTTCCTCTCCCTCTTCGTATGTCTCTTCTGGCGTCCCACAGGGGAGCGTTCTTGGCCCATTACTTTTTCTTATCTACATCAACGACCTCCCAACTAACATATCATCGCATATCAGAATCTTCGCTGATGACTGCATGCTCTACAGACCTATAAACTGTCCTAACGATCACTCCATCCTTCAAGATGATCTGAACACTATTTCTAACTGGTGCAGCACTTGGCTTATGAGGTTGAATACTAATAAGTGTAAAGTTGTTTCTTTTGGACGTAAACAGGTCATATCTAACTTCACTTACCATATGCAATGTGACAGGCTCTCCACGGCGACTTCTTACAAGTATCTTGGCATCCACCTTACACCAGGGCTTTCCTGGTTTGATCACATCACTAACGTTTGTGCAAAAGCCTCCAAAACATTGGGGTATTTACGCCGAAACCTTCGTCGTTGTCCCACTAACATTCGCAAAATGTCATACCTAACTTTCGTCCGCCCGCAACTTGAATATGCCTCATCTGTTTGGTCCCCTTCCGCTCAGTATCAAATTAACATGCTGGAAACAATCCAGAACAGAGCCACCCGTTACATTTCTAGAAACTATGACATCAATTCCAGTGTGACTCAGCTTAAACTCCATCATTCCCTCCAAGCATTAAATGTTCGTCGTCACGTGTCCTTGTTATGCCTATTTCATAAGTACGTCTACAGTAACAAAACATCGTCGTTGCACCTTCAACGCCCGCTCTACACGTCACGCAGATTACATAACCATCTCAGCTTCACTCGCATTTTTGGAAACACGAACGCGTTCAACACATCCGCACTACCACAAGCCATCCGCATGTGGAATGATCTTCCCGACGATATCGCCTCTGATAGCAACCCCAACACGTTTCGGCAAAAAGTTCAGACGCATTTCCTTAATATTTCATCTTGACGTTCTTTTACTTCTTTTCCGAGCGTTTTTATGTTACGGAGTGTTCTTATATACTTCATCGCCATGTTTACGTACTGCTGACTTATTGCTTTGTTATTTTTTTTTGTTATTACTAACCGACATTGTACCGTTTTTATTTTGAAATTTACATGCGATTTTTCACTGTAACCCCCCTTACTCAATGCCTTCTGGCCTGTAAGGTATTTTCAATAAATAAATAAATAAATATGACAATGTATTGCTTGAAACCATATTTGACACCTTGGGCAACATTGGAGTGGGGGGCCGTGTCTACCGATAGATCCACAGTTACTCGAAGGACAGATCCTTCTCTGCTCAGACAGAAGATGGTGAAACAAGGCACCATTATACTTATCATGGTGTACTTGAACGTGCGGTCTTAAGCCCCATACTTTTCAACCTTGCGCTCATCGGCTTCGTTGACGTTCTTCCGCAATCCGTGCATCTCTCGATCTACGCAGACGACATCTGCATCTGCGCATCAGTGGTCACGCTTCTACACGAACGAGCCAGACTTCAGAGAGCAGCTACACTGATGTCAAACTATCTCAAAGACGAAGACTTGAGCTGTCATTTAAGAAATGCTCACTGGTTGCGTTTTTGCGCAAGGCAGTGACCCCATACGTCGTCCAAAATAATAGACACACAATATTCTATCAAAAAACACGGTTTCCTGGGAACAATAATAGATCTGGACTTGTCCTGGAGCCCTCACATCGCTTTCATGAGAAAGGAGCTCACCATGATTACCCACTTTTCAAGGTTTCTTGCGGCAAACTCAAGGGTTGCATCGGTATACGAGGCATGCTTCAACTGTACACTGCACTTTTTCCCAGTTTTATGCGCTATAGCCTACCTGTGTTCGGCAATTCTTGAATAACCAACGTACGTGTCCTCCAGTCAATACAAGCTCAAGCACTGAGAATATGCCTCGGGCTTCCGAGATGCGCATCCTCAGCAGTAACTGTCAAAATCGCTCATGAACAACCTATCACAACCTACATTCGTGTCGATGCTTTAAGAACTCACATAATACATGCCACCTGGCGTCAATTGCATCACCTCGTCTACCCTCAAACTTCCAGGCCACGCTCTGCATTCTCCACTATTATTGCTCCACATCGCACGGTGATTCCCCAAAAATTCAGGCACGCAGCAAGACCGTTGTTCCCATTGTGGTGTCTATATCCACTGGAAGCCGTGACAACCATCCCCGAATTGCGAAAGAAAAGTTTGTCAAACTTAGCTATAAAACAAACAATTACTGTTTCTGTTTGAGAATCACAGTGGACGCATTCACGTTTATACAGATTGGTTAATTACTTAAGAATGCTCAAATGGTGGAGTGGTAATTCCGGATAAATGCGTCACGATATAGTTTAGGACATGGCATCTGACATCATTCACGACTTCAGAACTCACCGCCATTCATGCTGCCCTAGAGTTCCTAGATAAAGAACCGCAGCAGACATGGGCAATCTTATTGGACTCCAAAGCAGCCCTCCAGGGCAGTGCCTCGCCATATCGTTATGGACCAAATGAACAGCTAGTCGCTGCAAAAAGACTGCTTCATCACCGGGCTATAAACAACATGACATAGCGTATCAATGAATACCGGGCAACTGCAGCATGGATGGAGACGATCGTGCTGATGAAGCAGTCCGATCTGCTAATAATGATGCCCCTCGTGCAGCTATACCATTATCAAGAACGGATGCCGCTAGAAGCCTTCGATTACTTGCACGAGAACTAACACGCGCTCAGTGGAATTCACCGGCATTCACCAACGCCCGCCTTTGTAAATTGGACCCACACCTACAGCTCTGTCTTCCATCAGAAATAAGAGCTGAGGATCTGAGGATTGGGGTGGCCTTTAGGAATGCCTACTTGTTTCGAATCGCAATGACCAGCAGCCGGACATGCGGCAACTGTGGCTGCGCGGACACATTTTCCCATCTTCTATGCGAACATTCTCGCTTCAGTCCGCCAAAAAAAGAACTGTCGAAAGTTTGAGACATACTAGACAATCGCCAATTGTCGGAAGAAACGGTAATAGGACACTGGCCGAGACCATTATCGGCACGCAAGGCGAGAGCTTTGTTGCACTTCTTAAGGGCAAGTGGTCTAAGGCGTTCTTCAACGTCTCTTTTCTTTATCCTTTTATTCCCCTTACCCCCTTCCCCAGCTAAGGGTAACAAGCTGGTGTGAGAACTTGCTAACATCCCTGTCCTTCCTCCTTCAATCCTCCTCCTTCTTACGAGGAAGAACTGCGTAGAAGAAAATTGCACAGCACGAGGGAAGCAGTGCCTTCTGGGGATTCCACAGGAAGCACTGCCGTTTCAGCGTCTTACGCCTAGTTAATAATTTACGCATCAGCACTTATCAACCATACGCATCTCCATTCAAAAGTACACGTCCTTTGTCATAATAAATGCGAACCATTTCCTAGCAAAATTTGGCTACTTTGAGTGCATCTATCTATCTATCTATCTATCTATATATCTATCTATCTATCTATCTATTATCTATCTATCTATCTATTTATCTATCTATCTATCTATCTATCTCGACGCGCGTGACTTTCTGCTCCCTTGGCCGTTTCAATAACGGTTTCAATACCAAACTTGGTATGGCATTACATGACTATCTTACGAGTATTACTGACTAGTCATAACATAAAAATCGTGACATGTATGTCATAAATGTCATAATTTGCAATTCAAGGTGATGCTGCTCTTGTGGTGGTTTCGATCAGATCAGAAACGGGTGTGGTACATGACTGCTTGGCGAATGCAAGTGACAGCCCCTTACGTGGAAATCATTACATGCATGTCATGTAACAAACTGACTACATGCCACACTCATGATGCCCTCGTGGCTCTTTCACTAGCTTCAAACATACCAATTTGGTAATACGTAACGCGAGCGGACGACGAAGGTAAATGACACGTCAAAACATAATAATCATGACATGCTTGTCATAGAATATGACTACATGGTCGTTTCGCTAGCTCCACATATACCTAATTTGTTATCACGCGACGTGAATAGACTACGAAGGTAAATGACAAGTCCGAACATAGCAATAACGACATGAACGTCATGCTAGGCAAAATTTACGTCCATCTCGTAACGTCGTACTGATATTAAAGTGACATATCAACCTTCTTCAGTCGTACTTCGCATATCACCGATTCCCACTGTACGTGGGATCCGCCAATTATTTTGTCGCCTGAACAAGTTCGAGTTCTCGATAGAGTACTTCCCGGAAAGCAACAGGATACTTCAAGCGAAATGCAGCAAATTTTAGTAACGCCGCTCCTGTAACTATCTCTATTGGCATGACACCGTCAAGTAAACTTCACATAAAATGAATTCCGGTGCGCACACTTTGAGAAGCTATGATTTGGTTGAATGTCTGATTCTCCTGTCATAGTATAGTGCTAATAAACACCTCAACACTTTCCCGTAAGTTAGAAGTGTCTGTATCAGAGCGCACAGTAGGCACAGACGTTAGAATGAAGCGGGAATAATGACAGATTGCCGTGTATGGACTTCCGTATGTACCTTTAAATATTTGTGAAAAAGGAGAAGGTATCGCAACATCCATCCACGAGAAAAGGAGACGCGACCCGAGTGCAGGTGTACGTATACCGAAACAAATCAAAATAATGTGAAACTAGTAAAAGATAAAAATAAAATGAAAGCAAATTGATACGTATTGGAACAGAAACAAACATGGCATCTCACTAAAGAACGATGTAAACCATTACCAAGTTCAAAAAACATCCCAAAAAGGAGTATTGTGATAATGCGTTTGGATGTATCGTCTAGTAATTTCGTAAATATTGAGGCGCATGGCCATCACCTTCAGTGAGCTTGAAAAGATAAATATACAATTTAGGCGTACGCTAATTAGTGTGCTTCCTGAAGAAAACGAAATATGAACAAGATGAAAAACACTTGACTCATAAAAACAAAGCTAGAGACGACCCTAATAATTAAAAATATAGTAATTATGTCAACATAGTTCACGTACGTCTCATTAAGAATTTTCTAAATATGAACATGCTAATAAATAACTTGCTAATTAAGACCGTGATTCATGCATGGAACCTTGCAGTAGTATATTACAAACACCAAGTTTACACCACAAAACAGACAACGTACAAACTGTTTTGTAAGTGAAAGCCTTATCCACCAAAGATTCGGCCATGTTTTCATTAAAACTTGATCGTTATAGAATTGTCTTCATAATAGGTGACATAAATTTTTTGAGACCCGTATGAAGCGTACTGACAAGCTGTCTCTCATCTTTCCTTTTCCCTTTGCAGGCTATATCTTGGCTCCAATAGAGTGAATAATAACAAACTAACATAGAACCACTAGTAATCAAGGATGTCAATGCTTTTGATTAGTCTCACTTTTGTTCAGACCACAGTTCTCAAAACAGCTTTACACAAGTACCAAGGGGATAGATGGGAAGTTAAAGGTAATTGCAATAACTCAGCACGCACATGAACGAAACTAACTGGTAGTAAGAGTGAATTTCTGTATGTGGTATGTTGTCAGTATTAAACTTGCACAGATCTCTCTCTCAATCCTGCAGGCCCGCTACAAACATGGGCTTGGTGTTGTGGGTGTTACCTGTTCCTAGCCTATTGGCACACCTGCCACAAATGGCTCACGGGATGCTGCTCTTAGGGTCTAGATTACAGATTTCATCAATCCATCACCTAAAATCTCTTCCGGCGATAATATTTGCTTCCACCTAAAACGCGAAATAAAGTGATTTGTCGAAAAACATCCGAAAGCCTTTTTGTAAGGCACTCACCATACATAACTGTAATGTATAGACAACTGTATTTTGTTTTAATGGCATTTCTCTGCTTTAGTATCAACTTCTAATGTCTAGCTTTCATCAGTGTCATTGTCCATACGTATAAAGAGCATAATATTGACATTTATTGAGATATGTCCCCATATTGGCATGGCGGGTGCGAACCACACAGTACCCGTTTCTACCCGTTTGAACACAGCTGCCGTGTCAGGCGAAATGCCCCTTACTGAAAGCCAACTAGTCCTCTGCCCAAAAAACAAAACGTAGCGTGATACCGATGCCAAACATTTACGAAATATATCACTAAGAACCCTAAAACCTATTTCTAAATTCATGCCAACACATAAAACAACCAATACAAGGAGCTCCTAAATATAGAAACTGTCGAGGTGTAGACACAAATTATACCTATCAGATGCTGCGACATCAACTACCCTATCACTGAAACAAAAAATATATTCTTAGTATTGTGTGGTGACATAAATATGTATGTATCTGGAAACACCTAATTGCTAGGGATTATATTGCGGTGGTATATAACAGCTGTAACTTGCCGGTACTTAGCTACGGAGCAGAATCCTGGAGACTCACAAAGAGGGTTCAACTTAAATTGAGGACGACGCAGCGAGCAATGGAAAGAAAAATGGTAGGTGTAACCTTATGAGACAAGAAGAGAGCAGAGTGGATTAGGGGACAAACGGGAGTTAAGGATATCATAGCTGCACTAAAGAAGAGGAAATGGACATGGGCTGGGCATGTAGCACGTAGACAGGATAACCGCTGGTCATGAAGGGTCACCAACTGGATTCCCAGAGAAGGGAAGCGGGGTAGGAGGAGACAGAAGGTTAGGTGGGCAGATGAGATTAAGAAGTTTGCGGGTATAAATTGGCAACAGCAAGCACAGGACCGGGTTAACTGGCGGAGCATGGGAGAGGCCTTTGTCCTGCAGTGGACGTAGACAGGCTGATGATGATGATGATATTGCGGTGGATTTGTTGCATAACAATTGTTTTCCTATTTCTTTGTAGTACGCCTACAAAATTTGGTATAGGAACTGGAATTCAGTATTGTGTGTATTATGTCCCCCCTCGCCAAAAAAAGCTGTATATGTCGTGCTTTTTTTCTATTTTAGAGTTCACCCCGTGCCCTTAAACACCCGTTCCGGTGTTAAGCGGCGTCGCTCCTGCCGTCGCCGTTGGTGGCGTAACCACGGGAACATATGCGTGGCACAGAAATTAGGGAAATTAGGCAAGTCGCACTAATGTGCACAGCACGTAGAAGCGTGAAGCGTTGATGGTGTCACCACTCGAACGAGTATGTGCCACAGGAATTGAGCAAACCCCACTACCATGCACGGCCATAGCGAGCGTCAAACTAGAATGAAGTACGTGCCAAATGACTTGGGAAAGAAGAAAGCAAAGAAGAATTCCGGGCAAGCTCAAACACCACGTAGAGCAGGCGCGAGTATCAAATAAAACAAAGTATCTGCTTCCGGAAATGGGCGTGCAAAGTTGGATAACAACTTGCTGGTAGTGGTTGTGTACTTCGACATTGCGCACTTCCTGCAACTCACATGAACCACACTTCGGCCCACAACGATGTTACTTTTGGAGAACCTTGATATAGGCAGAAAAACAAAAGAAATATTGTTCCCAGTTATGTGCAAGAACATCCCGTTCCCAATCATCGTAACGTATCCCTGTGATGAGACGACCCTTCCATATACCCCGTCTTTGGCAAACAGGCATTGATGGAGAAATTCATTTCACCCTCGACAAAGCTTCCTTCATTACATTACGACTGGCAAACGTGTGTTCCCATTAAAAGAGTTGCGGAAAGTAAGTAGAACTGCGCAACTGTCAATGCATACGTACATATCTTTTCCAAATTGTTTTTCTCCACTTACCGCAAAACAAAAACACCTAAACAGCTGCGCTCCGAATTTGTATTATGCAGACGCTTAATCTTTGGATTTTTTTCTTTTTTACATCGTTTGCTTTTGAGATTTTCATCGTGTATTGATGATCCTTAGCGTGTATTTTCAGTGTTCTGAACATGAACGTACCATTATTTCTTTTTTGGTGTTAAACTGTTTTTTTATTTGTTGTTTCGTTGCTGCCTCGAAAATGGGGCTGTGAGCCACGTGAAGCATTGCTGGCTTTTGATTCGTGGTCGTTAAGATGAGTAGTATGTACGCTAAAAAAATTGGTTTGGCATTATTTTATTTTTATCTACATACGTGTACGGCTTAGAACAACTGCTTTTCATTTTGCTGACGAAAAGATGAGGCAAAGAACCGGAGCTGGGTCGTGAAGCATGGCTAAGCTTCTGCTGCCGGTGATAACGCCACACTTCTAAGTAAATTTCACCAGGATGCCGAGGCAGAAATTGAACTCTTAGCTGTTGTTCAGAATAACAGCCCCAATGCTCTACCGAAGAAGCCCACACCACACGCATACTTATTTTTCACATCAATGTCTACTAAATTTCTCTCCTCCATGCTATTAATCAACTTGATCGGGATTGTGGCGCCATAGAGTTTCCCATAGGTAGACCGGAGGCAACTCTGGCGCTAGTGTCTGTGTGAGGGGCAACGCAAAGCGCTTCAGCCAGCATCGGAATGATGTGTAGTACACAATTTTGTTTAATATTCGTACCTTCAGTTCCACTTGACTTCGCGTGGCTTGGAGGTACTTTGTCATGAGATGACAATCAGTCAAAATACTTTAGGTGCGAAGCGGCTCTTTGACTAGCATGTGTAACGCTGTCCCTCCGTCCGCACTACTCCCTTCGCCGTAGGTGTTGGAGCGGTGCAAAGTAGCTCATGCCCTTCCAGCAGTGCGCCGTAACGTCTTTCTCGCACGCCAACCATGCGCTCGCCTTGTGTCAGCTCTCTCTCACTTCACCCTCTCAACCGCTCGCTGCGCTCGAGCCAATTCCTCACGTGGACATCATCTTAACCGCGCCACCTCTCTCTATCTGTCGACGAGAAGAAGCCGTGAGCCGGCGCGCGCGCGCTATAGTGCACGCGCCTCGAGAATCTCGCAGCGCCACAATGTGGACCACGCGCCGCTGCTTGCCGCAAGATCACGCCGACGGGTAGGACGCCGTCGTGGCAGGCTTCCCTCTAGTGTGTGCGTTCCTTTCGCAGATGTCGCCGGCGTTGCGAGGGTTAGTGAAGCCGATCGCGTTCGCGAAAGGCGTCATCAACAACGACGAGGCGAGAGCCTGCGAAGCCAATTGATAGCGTCGGAGTGAAATACCAGCGACACCGACTAGATGATAGTCGAGAACACCGATCGCCTTCAAGAATACGTAAGGCACGCGGGTAAGATGAGCGCTGCGTCTTCAAGACGTCCCGCCTCTCACACTCTAATTCAAAAGGGTGTTAAAAGGATGTGTGGTTTGTCCTTTTGGGGACTAATGGGGCTGCCAAAACCATTAATTTATTTAAGGAATAACGGCACCGTGGCTATCAGTTAGTCCCCACTGATAAGCTCAAGGAACTAACATTTAGTCCTCACATTTGCACCTTATTGAGTAACCTTTTGTCCCACTAGTCACCTCAAAGAACTAACATTTAGTTCTCACGTTTGCACCCTATAGGGCAACTGTCAATCCCCACATTTACGCGTTACCGGGCTACCGTTAGTACTCAAAGTTGCACCTCGCCGAACGAATGGTTGATCAACTCAAGTACTCCAATCAGATGAACTTTTTATCCCCAGTTCAAACATTGCTTATGTTGATTTTCCACCAGGCCTAATACTTTTTCGCCTGTTTTTCTGCGCAGTGAGCAACAGATAGCACAGAAAAGAACACGCGAGAAAGTAGTTAGCCAACTATGTGTAACTGCTTTCGCCCTCACGGCAACAACGAAAGAGAAAAGCGAGAAATCGAAATCTTTATTTTTTACATACACATTAAGTTTCTCCATTCTTCTAAATAAATTCATGGTGAAGTGTACAAGTCCAGACTCTTTGTCACATCTTGTTCAATCTTTGTGTTGAATCTCCGACGGAAGCGATAGATAACAGGCATTGCAGACGCCAGCGCACGCAGCTTTCTGCCTGTTGTGTTCCCACGGCTTTAGGTACAATAAGATAGTAGAAATAGTTAGACACACGTGACAGAAGATGAAGATGCACGCATATGACAAGTACTTGCTAGGTAATATAAGAACATGCGTGTAAAACATGACACACAAATAACTTTACCTTCACATCTCGCACAGTCCTTCTGAAGCTGCTCTGACGAAAGAGATGGATGACAGGCATCGCAGACTCCAGCGCACACAGCCTTCAGCACGGTGTGTGCCCACGGCTGTAAAAAAAGTATGTAAAATAGTGAGTTACACGTGACAGAGGATAAATACGAATGCATATGAGAAATACGTGCAAGGTGAAATAAAACATACGTGAGATATGACATAATGATATTTTAAACGCGATATCACACAACCTCAAAGACTCATTTCGATCCCCGTAGCGCAACAGCTTAGGAGCGGCGGCCGCAGCCACAACTCCGCGAACCACCCTGCCGCGAATAAGTCGGCGAGTCCTAAGCGAGCGACGTCGTTCACCTCGTGCAAGCGAACGCGAGACCAAACATGGCGCTGCACGCGGAGTGTCTGCCGCCAGCGAACTTCGAACAGGAGAGCGAGCGCACGCTTGGCCGCCGCCACGAACAGCGCTGGGCTGGTTTTGAGCTAGCGCCAAAGAAATCGACGGTAATGCGGCCCTTTTCAAGCAACTCGAGCGAATGCAGCGTGCAAACGCGAGTCCACCTCCGCGGCCAACGGATGGTGCCGAACAACTTGCGACCGACTGACGGGAAAGCCAGCAGTAATGGCGACCAATTTTCACTGACTTCCGACGCTAGCGAAATCCCTTCCAGCCCGTGCTGGTGCACACAAAGCGCGTGAAGTACTAGAACCAAGCTAGTTACGAGAGCCCGCAACGTGCTTTCGACTACTCCCAACACAGCGACGTGGTCTCAGCCCAATATCTTTAGCCCGGAGCTCATCGCGGCCGCGAAGACAGGCGACCACTCAGGATGCCGATGCAAAGGCGGCCAATTTCCAGGCGGTCCCAAAGCACAAGCGAACTGCAGACGCCTAAGTTGACCTTCACGGTGCATTTCGTGCGTGCGATATATAACACGACCAAGCCCGTTGCTAGCAAGCACGATCCGTATCGCACAGGCAAAAAGTAGAGTAGAATAAAGAATGATAACCTACTTGCGAAAGATCATTGCGCTGATTTCTGCCTTGAGTCGGACTCAAGTATGTATCCGATAGTGTTGCCGTCTTCTCGACCGTCATGTTGGCCTTCCCGACTTTTGCTGTCGTGTGTTGGTCTTGGCTATATCTAAGCCACAGATATAGAGCCCGGCGTGGTGACGTGTCGAGACTTGCTCCAGACTTCAAGGGTGCAGGGAAACGTAAAAGCAGCAGCCCACGCTCATCCAAGCGTACACACAAGCACCACGTCGTAATTCCTAGATCATCGAATCTACGCGGCCGTGGTCGAGCACTCCAAGCACGACGCAACGCGAATTGTCGCCAGCAAAATACGGAGAAAGACTGAGCCATGGCTGAGAGAGGAAGGAGAGGAAGAGGACGGATAGTGACCTTGGCAACGCTTTGCGCACTGCCTGCATTTGCCGGGGGGTGGGGGGCAAGCACTGCGCCGTGCTCCCGACCGGCCTGCAGAATGTAGGTGCCTTTCTCCTCTTCTAACCACTACCACCATTTGCCGGGCGGTTCATCTCTTTGGAGCGTGTTTGGAGAATAAGCGGTTTACACGCAGCACGTTTCCCTCTGTGGTTGCTCCTCAATGGTCTATCCGTTCATCGCGTGCACCTCTTGGGCTGCGTTACTCCTTTTTCGGGTAATTTTGCCTTAGAGTGCATATCTTTGCATTTCAAAGAAACGTTTACACGAGTAAACGCTACGCTGAGTTTCAATTCAAACTGTTCGGCCAGCACCCGCGTCGACGCCTGTTCTAACTGGGTCAACGCCGGGCGCTCCACTGCGGCTTTTCATCCAATCAGGATCCCCTTCAGGGAGATGATTCATAGTTTTTTATTTACATATTGTTACTGCATATGGGATTTGGGTATGAGTCGGTGGGTAGCGGGGAACAGGCAGATTAGAGAAGAGGACGTTCGCATAGCGAGACAGGCCTCCGGTCAACCTGACGAGCGGCTGCGATGAGTCGGGAGGATGGTCCGGCTCAAGGCTCTTGTTGCCTCCACCTGGCTGTGCTTAGTAATTTATTCATTCCCAAAAACAACGAGTTTCAAAGACGAGCACACTTGTTTGTTACCACCACACTTCCCACAACTCCGCGCTCCGCCGCAATTTACCGGAAGAAGCGAAGCAAACCGCCGGTTTACGCGCAGCCCCTATACCTAAATTCCCGGACTGCAAATAGCTGAGAACTGGCTAACCTCCCTGTCCTTCATCATTTATTCCTCCTCCTCCTATGAAGATAGTGTTGTCCTAAGGGCAGAGGTAAGAGCTCAACAAGGCGGTTGCCGGTTATATGGCATCCAATGGGTTCATGGAAGCTCTTGAAGCCTTCAAGAAGGAGACAGACATGCCTGGCGACATAGACAAGAAGTACGTTGGCCTTCTCGAAAAGAAATGTATATCTTTATTCAGGTTGCAAAAGAAGGTGATGTAACTTGAGAATTTACTGGCAGAGACCGAGAAAGCACATTTCGGGCGTGCCCACACGGGAAAAGCGGTGCTTTACAGAGTGGATATCCAGGCCTCCCGAGCGGCATGCCCTCACGGGCCACCGGTCACCAGTCACCCGGGTGGCCTTACACCCTGTCTTCAGCGTGGTCGTCTCAGCCTCAGAAGACGCCTCTATCAAGGTCTGAGATTACGAGACTGGAGACTTCGAACGAACGCTAAAGTGTCACACGGATTCCGTGCAAGACTTGGGGTTCAACCACACTCGGAAGTTTCTAGTGTCTTGTTAACTCCGATGGCTCCCTCTTGGCCAGCTGTTCTAATGACCAGATGGCTCGTGCGTGGGTGGTGGGCACCAAGGAGTGCAAGCTGGAGCTTCGGTAGCACGAGCATGTGGTGGAGTGCATCGCGTGGGCACCCGAGAGCGCCCACCCGCACCTGGGGGGCAACGACAGCGGAGACAGCAACCGGCGGCTGGCTGGCAGTGGCGCAGGCCGGGCCCAGAGCACTGTACTCTTCCTGGCCTCGGGCTCGCGGGACAAAACCATCACGCTGTGGGACGTTAGCACTGGCCTGGCCGTCTTCACCCTGGTGGTCCACGACGACTGGGTGCGTGATGTCAAATTCCACCCCTTGGGAAATACCTGCTGAGCTTTTGAGACGACAAGTCGTCGCGTGTCTGGGAGCTGGCACACCAGCGATGCTGCAAGATGATAATGATGATGATGACTTCTTATGTATGGCGCTCACCCACAGAGGGGGATGGGCCAAGAACCGGGCGGCAGGATACTTAATTGATACTAAAATGAAAATGAAGCCAATCTGAAAAAGTAGATTAAAATTATTACTACCAAAAAAATGTTTGCTGAGCAAGCAGCAAACCATCTCTTGCTTTTGATAGACATAACTACAAATTATAAACCAAAGTTGTAAAAAGGTTGGGGCTCACTAGCACAGTAATATTTTAGTTGCGTTGATGTAATCAAACACCATGGAGCATACATACCTGTGGCAGAAAACAAATGAAGTTCCGCCAAGTGAATAAATTACTAGTAGATTTACTTGTGTTCCTAGCTTTTGTAAAGGGGCTACTAAAATCTTTTTTCTGATAAGAATAACGATGGCAGAATAAAAATAAATGTTCAACTGTTTCAATTTCATTGCACCTAATGCCTAGCGGTGACGCCTTGAATCAAGTTTTGTTAAGGTAATAATTTAGCTGTGGAACTGCTCAGCGCAATCTGTATAAGTGACCTCTAACTGGCGAGATACGCACCACTGTTTATTCCAGCAATAGCTCAAATGCTCGAAATCTTTGACACCGGAGGCCTATCTCGCTAGCCGAACGTCCTCTTCTCTAATCTGCCTGTTCCCCGCTACCCACCGGCTCATACAGAAATCACATATGCAGTAACAATACTTATGTATTAATTTTACACTCAATGTCAAATGGCATTACAGAGGGGGCCGAGTTGTTACAGAAAAATAACTGAACATAAAGCAGAAAATATGGTTAGATCGCTAAAAGAGATATCTTATAAATACAATATCTTCCAATACATTTATATATTATTATGTATTAGCTAAAACAGCACAGAAACTATTTATACCATGTCAGTTAATTCAATAAAAAAACCTTATTATACAATGTTAGCTGATGTACCGTGGAACAAGTTGTTATCACTTATAGCGGTAATGTCACCAAGAAGTCTGTTCCACTCCTTTGATGCTCGAGGCAAAAATGAAATGAAGAACATTTTGGTGTTGCATGAAGGGATGCCTACTTTAAGATTGTGAACAAGGCGGTGCGATATGTGCTAAGGGTGAAGAAGTAGTTCGTATTGCAGGAAGAGATGATGGTACGTGCTCAAAAACGGAGTTCAAGAAAACTTTTCATGGTGGAAACGTTCCTGGTTCTGTTATAATTACACAATTTAAAACGAACGGAGTTCTAAACAACTGGAACAGAAGTTACCAGATTATTATAGGTGGTGTCCCACATGGCTGTACCATATTCTAGTTTGGAGCGTATTAGTGTTTTATAAAGCTGCAGTTTTAAGTCACATGGAGCATTAAAAAGGCTACGTCGTAAATAGCCAAGTATGCAGGTAGCATTCGTTATTATGTATTCAGTATGAGGTGACCCGTTTAGAATAGTTATGTTAACTCCAGGATACTTATAAGAGATATAAGTATCCAGAGGAATGTTATAATGACAGTAAATAGGTGAGGTAGTAGAAGATTTTGATTAACACAAGATTTTGCACTTTTTATTGTTGTCGTCCATGAGCTATTTTTCACGTACGCCAGTTAGATAGAGCGTTAAAATAAGCTTGCAATATGTTGATGTCATTATCATTAGTAGTTCCTTGAAAAATCACACAGTCATCAGCAATAAAATGAACGTTTGATGCTACAACTGATGAGAGCTAGTATTTAATATAAATAAAAAAAGAACAGTGAGCCTATGACGAATTCTTGCAGAATGCTGGAATGAACTACGTGAAAAGATGAATTGTAACTGTTGCAGTAACACATTGTGCTCTCTTAGTGAGAAAGCACTCAATCCACAGTTTGTTACCGTCAAGACTTAGTTGGTTGAGTTTGTAAAGTAGCAGTCTATGGCAAACCTTGTCAAAACTCTTGAGAATCCTAGAAAATTGCAGTCAGCATGGTATAATTTTTAAGAATATGATGTTAGTGATGAGTGACTGATAATAACTGTGTTTCACAACAATACTTTTTTATGAAAGCTATGTGTTGCAGAAGTTAAAAATGAATATGATTTCAAAAAATTTACTCTCTTTGTAAATATATTAATTAAATAATTGGAACAATAAGTGTTCGGACAGTGTCTAATACCAGATTTGTAGAGTAGAACGACGAGTGGGCATGGTTTACACCATGCCCACCATTCGTTTTTTTTTCGATAGGGTATGTCATTATCATTAGTAGTTTCTTGAAAAATCACACAGTCATGAGCAATAAAATGAACGTTTGATGATACAACTGATGAGAGGTATTTATTATAAATAAAAAAGAACAGGAAGCCTATGACAAATCCTTGCAGAATGCGGGAATGAACTACGTGAAAAGATGAATTGTAACTGTTGCAGTAACGAATTGTGCTGTCTTGGAGAGAAGGCACTCAATCCACTGTTTGTTACCATCAAGCCTTAGTTAGTGCAGTTTGTAAAGTAGCAGTCTATGGCAAACCTTGTCAAAAGTCCTTGAGAAACCTAGAAAATTGCAGTCGGCATGGTATAACTTTTTAAGAATCTCTTGAAATTGATGAGTGACTGCTAATAACTGTGTTTTACAACAAAACTTTTTTACGAAAGCTATGTTGTGCAGAAGTAAAAAATGGATATAATTTCAAAAATTTACTGTCTTTCTAAATATACTAATTAAATAAGTGGGAAGATAATTGTTCGGACAGTGTTTATTACCAGATTTATAGAGCAGAACGACTTTGCCGATTTTTTCATTGACTAGGAATAGTAGAAGTATGCAGTGACTGTTGAACAATTTTTGTTAGTACTATAGAATTGTAAGCTCAAGTACGTTTATAAAAGAATTGTATTATTGCCACCATAACCAGGAGGCGAATCATTTTTAACTGATTCAATGAGGCGTACAACTCCAACGGTTCCAATAATCATTGATGACATGGATGACTAATTGTGTAAAATTGCGCTAGGTAAATTATTGCGGTCATCTAAAGAAGATTTTTCGATAAAATATTTGTTAGGAACAGCAGCGCAATGGCCTTCACTAATTTCGTTACCGAATGAGTCAATCAAGGAAATATGGATGTCGGACAACGGCCCATTTACTCGACAGAACGTTTTGCGTTAGTTTGTAACATAGACGGAAAAGCGTTAGTAAGAAAGTTATCTATGGGGGATTAAATTGCAGATATGTAGATGTATGATGCAGATTTGTAGGCAGAAAACCGGGAGTGATTAGTCGGTAAACATTTTGCCTCACGATAAAAACGTTTCTTTTTGTTATATAAACGTTTGATGTGAGCTTTCTGCGATTACACACGCGCGTTAAATATGACGGTTTGGCAAGGAGTATACTTCTTGATTTGTTGATCAGCATCAGCTGCAAATATATTCCAGTTGGACTGCACTGAACGGTTATTCAAACTGCTTAAAATTGTGTCTAGAAGATTTGAGAGTTCACTGTTAATCTTTTCTTCCTTACTGTGGTGTATCGTTTTATTTTTTTCATCTGCTTTAGCACAGGGTGCATTAAATGAAAATGATAGTTCTGATTGATCACTAAAGCTTGGTGTAGAGGTTATAGCGGCAACAAAGTCTGGTTGATTTGTTAATATCAGATAGAGAATCCTAGCACTGGTAGTACTTTCCCTGAAGAAGTTACTACTTCTGTCGGAGAAAACTCTCAACATAGGTTAATAAATTCAATCGGCTGTGACGAAGATGGTAGTGAGAAAGGTGCGGTTGCATTTCATAATTAGAAAAGTTAAAATATCCGAGCAGAAACAAAGGATGTGATAAAGATCGTGTGCACACAATATTACTTGCATCATGAAGTTCATCGACAAATGCCAAAGATAAAGACGGGAATCGCTAGCGTGTTTCTAATATTATAATGTGGTTGCCGATGGTTACTATAGCTCAAACTAGTGCTTGTTCAGTAATAATATGGATACAAGAAGAAGGAATGCTTTGTTGAAATGAATGCCGCCTTCCATCCGATCTCAATGGTATATGTGAAAATGGTTTGCGTCATCCAAGAATTCTTGATCACGGACATGTGCATGATTGGATGTAAAAATGCGCAAAAATACATACAAACACACAAGAAGAGACGACAAGGTGCTGAACTTGCAAATAATTTTTATTAGAAGGAACACAATTATATATCAAACAGAAGACTTAGTCACATGGCACAACATATCGGCTGCGCAGCAGAGCTAACAAGGTACAAAAAAGAATCTAATCACAAAAAATCGACACTTACGTAAACACTCAAGAAAAGAAAAGTAAAAAAGAAATATTGATCACATCTACTTGCAAAAACATGCGTGACCATCGAAAATACTAACAATCGCTTTAACCCGACAGCGCTGAACCCAGGCATCCAACCTCATTTTCACCAAGTGCCACGGACCATTTGCTCACGAATCTTTCCCTCTCAATTTCATTGTAAAGAGACTCCATCACCTCTCTAGTTCATTTGCCCGGATTGCCAAAGAAACAAGTGCTTTTGTCCACCAATGGATGGCAGCCACACTCCTTGTATTGAGCTGGCAAGTGCAATCTGTCTCTGTATATTTGCTCTGTTTTTACATCCAAACACGAACCACCAACTACCCCAACTTTTGCTTCTGATGTCCAAAGCCACGTTTCAATCAAAGCAATTATCTTTGCAATGCATATATCAATAGCTAATGGTAAAGAGTTTTGTTTAGTACACTTCTAACGTTAGAAAAATGAACGGACATCTGAAGATGTGATTTCCTGTCACCTACCCTGGCGCAACCATACGTAAATGCGTTCCGTTAAGAAGCCCGTGCATTATATGTCACCTTTTGATAAATTGATACGTTTTCTTACATCTATAACTTTACCGCACTCCATAAAAAATACATGTAAAATTTTTAATTATTATTAACTTGTAACGCAGTTTGAGGGACGAAGAACCGGGCTGAGCTTTCTCAAAGTTGTTAAGGTTTCTCTTTACGCCCCGTCGCGGTGGTCTAGCGGCTAAGGTTCTCTGCTGCTGACCCGAAGGTCGCGGGATCAAATCCCGGCTGTGGCGGCTGCATTGCCGATAAAGGCGGAAATGTTGGAGGCCCGCGTGCTCAGCTCTTGTTGCACGTTAGAGAGCCCCAGGTGGTCGAATTTTACGCAGCCCACCACTACGACGTCACTCATAATCATATGGTAGTTTTGGGACGTTAAACCCCACATATCAATCAATCATCATTAGGCTTTTCTACGTGCCTGCCCCGTTGCAAAAAAAAAATCTTCGCCGACATAGATGTTTTTATGCTTTAGTGGATTTTGCAGTGACAGTACTTTCCCTTTTGTTTTGAAGTTAGTGAACTTGGTGACAATGGGGTGGCATTTAGTAGGTGAGTGGTTGCCCAAATGGTGCACGCTTTCAAATGACTGCCTGGGAAAACTGTCAAGAACAGTAAAATAGAATTAATCACTTTTTCTTTGGTATGATGCCAGGTTTTTTTAGAGTCTTGAACTCCATGAAAGATCAAATTGCCCCTATTGGCCCTGTCCTCTAGCTTGGTTAGTCTAGATTCCACATGGGAATACTTGTCAGTTAGCGCTTTCACACTTTTTTGCATACTTGTTTGTTCTCCCATCATACTACCCAGTTTATTAGATTTTTTTCTTCTCAGTTCGTCTAGTCGCTTCCGGATACCAGTAATTTCAGCATAATTGTTTCGTTGTCCTGCTTTAATTGCTTTGACATGAGTAGCAAGCTTCGACTGACACTTCAAGCTGTGTAAAAAACGCAAGTGCACATCTTTTAACATATGAAATAAAAGCTTCATTTCTTTAACAGTGTTTACGGCTAAGTTTTTGTGCTGTGGTTCGGGTATTGGGCGCAGGCTTAGATTCAATATCACCGGAACAAGGCAAAGTGTAAGCCAATAAAGAACATTCGCACTGAGTCTCGCACAACATATGTGGGCGTGGTAAGAGCAGTAAACAGCGGTTGTTAGATCTTCTAGCGCTTAGTGAAGAAGTACACACCTGCCTGGCGACGAAATAGTGGCTTAGAGCTGTGTGAAGACCACTTCTTTCGTGCCCACTGTAGGCGGCGTCCAGGTATTCCTTCTTAGAGCTGTCCGTGGTGATTGCTGTTGTTGTCGATGGGCCTGGTCGATCATCAAAGAGTACCCAGGGGGAGTGAATGCTCCGCATGTGTTGAATGGCTACACTGACGAAGTTTGTTGTGAATAGCGGTTCACCTACTTGCACCAAGCCAACTGAGCAGAATGATAAACACGGCAGGATAATCGCAAGAAAGGCTTGCATGGAGAAAAAATAATGGCTTAGAGATGTGCGAAGACCACTGCTTTCGTACCCGAAAATTCTCAGCAGTTGAACTTCACCAGCTTAACATTTTTAGCTCACCAGTTCAAATAGGATCAAGAAGTTCAGACTCGTCCGTTCATTTATGTTCGAAGCCCGCAAGCACAAAAATAGGCAAATTTGTGTACTACATTGTGAGGGTGGCCGAGAGAGGGCGTTACGTGACGGCGTCATCATCATCGGGACTTCGCCGAGAGGGGGGTGAATTGTATTGTGGAGGCGCTGCTTTAGGAAGTCTCGATCCAATCAGCAAAGGCGTGTCATGCGCTAACCCTAAATCGCACACTACACACCGCTACGTCTTGCCACTCTTTCCAACCAGCCCGAACTCCCCCTTCCCCACACACGCAACCCCCACCACTCCAAACTCAATGATGATGATGACGCCGTCACGTAGTGCCCTCTCTCGGCCAAGTACCGATGATGATGACGCCGTCACGTAACGCCCTCTCTCGGCCACCCTCACAACATATCATTCCCATGGTCGCTGAACGATCGCAGCACCAAAGTCTCTTCTAGGTAATTTTAGAAATCTAGAAATTGCGCCACCTTAGAGCATTGAATCGAAGTAGAGCGTCATTCACAAGCGCTCACGAACGTCGGCAGTCAATGCTTCATACGGTCGAAAATCAATCTTGTAAGACCACAGCCTCTAAAACACTGCGGAGCTGATATGCACTTCAATGCGGAACAGACCCCGTTTTCAGGAAGGACAGCACCCTAAGTAATACTTCGACTTCACCGTGATCTCCAAGTAGGCTGGTCGTGCAAAAACGTGCATATGTAGAGGTGCAAGAGCACTAATGAACACGTGTGCAATGGCTCGTGTATGGCACACGTATGCCATAGCTCAACAGCATGCGCTTGAATGAATGAATCACCTACACAAAAATCAAGGGGCTAAGCAAGTCGCAGATCACTTCCTCTTCATGGATCGACTGGTCAAGGTACAGGTCATCCACAAAGAAGCAATGTGAGGGAAACCACGAAGGTTCTCTTAAAAGCCTAGATGGTATAATGAGAGCCTCTATCCAAGAGGCAAAGTTTAATTGTGGAGTTTTGTCAAATTTTAGTGGATATGAAGTGGAGTTGGAGCGACTTCGAGCAATTCGTCGTCATGCCGAACGACGTTATAGGCCCACAAAATTCATCTACGGTTTGATGAAGACGAGACGTCTACAAAAGAAGACTCAACGTCGAATAAATGCTCTACAGTCACTACGATGAAACCCATTATGCGAGTTGCTCAATCCCCACAAACCTATTTCGCAATTATGGAGACTAATCCGTGGCCTACGAACATTGCCACAACAACATCGCCCATTCTAATGCCTTGCTCCCCACTTAGGCCGACGTGAAATCGATGTAGCAGAATACTTCTGCGGCAGGATGCCAACCCAGGCAGCACGCCGCCGTTGGACCAATCTTGGACCAACATCGGCTAACATCGGCACCGACGTCGGGCTGACGTCGGAAGTGCAACTTCTTCCAATGTCGGGCCGACGTTCAAGCCAATGATGGGCCGACGTTTTTCCGATGTTTTAGCCAGTATGCAACCAACATTGGGCCGACGAAGGCCCATCGTATTGCCGACAAAGCTGCCAATGTTCGGCCAACATTGGACCGTATTTCAGCCAATCACATGCCATTTTTACGCCGATGTTTGCTGCACAACGAATATTGGCTACGGATGTACGACCGACATTGGACCAATCCAGGGCCACATTGCAGCCAATCAAATGCCGTTATTACACCGATGTTTCCTGCACGACGAATATTGGTTACTGATTGGCTTGCCATTATGTAACCATTATTAGTAGGGAATTTTTCTTACCGGAAGATTTAAACAATATGCCTCGATGACCCGCTCTTGTAGCTTTGCAGCCCTGTATACTTGGGGCAACAGAAAATTGAATGCTGAGGACTGAAAGCAGTTACTCGATCTATTTCATCTTTTATACCTCATTCCCTTTGCTAACACTAGAAGTGTAGTTTATTTTTTTACCAATTTATCTTTTGCAATAGCGAGTGCTTTATTTGGTACTGGTATTTGGTACAGCAGATCGAAAAAAGTCGTTAGGAAGTAAATGTTGAAAGCGTATGTCCCCCACTTGCAATCCCCACATATGTCCCCCACATGGTAATCGAGAATATTCATAGTTTAGAGCATTTTTTTGTAACTAAAACATGGTGATGGTGCTTCCGGATCAGCATAAGCTAGCCGAACAGTGCACCACCGACAGTCTGCAGACTACTTATTCTTTGTTTTTTATTTATTTGGTACAACAAAAAATGTATACATTGAAAAATATATATACACAACTAAAAAAGGCCCGCTCTACTGCAGGTCAGGTTGCGTTGGGGGCACAGTGACAGTGGTGCTGTCAAGGACCTGGCTGCTGTGGCTGGGCAGGAAGCCAGCTGCCGCGAGCAGCCGATCATCTGCACTCTGAGAGTGGGGATCATCGGGCTGCTCCACAACAAATGCTTCTCTGAAGCGCCGCTTCCTGCCCCCACAGCGATCACCAGACCCTGGCAGCCACCTCCTAATAAAGTTGAGGGCCTCTGCCTGGTCGCACCCTGCTTTTTGGCAGATGACATCTGCATACAAGAACAGAAATACCATAGTACACATGAAGCACTGCAGTACAGAGAATACACAAGGGTACACACACATAAAACAATGAACAAGTCTAACCTGTCACTAATCTACAGAGCCTCAGGTTCACAAAGGCCCTTTTCCCTTTTCTGCCATGAAGGCTGTACAGCACTTGCACGTCATGTGCCAATACAGCCTTCTTGGCATTCACACCAATTTCTCGGAGGCCACGTCCCCCAATCTGCAGGAGGTGCTTGCACTGTAAAAAAATGCAAGAAGCATAGGTGGGGTAAACGCAACAGCACATCGAAATGTTTTCATGATAAAAATCTGCAAGAAGAGGACACTGAAAACAACAACTTGAATTTTTGGGCATCACAACATTTCATTGTTTTTTTACGCTAACTTCAACTCACTTGACCTAAAATGGTTTCCACATCAGCCCTCTCACACTCAGTGTGAGAACCTTTCAGAGTCCTTCTCTGAATGCAGTTTCGCTGTTATGAAATCAAATACAACACTGTTATAACACTTAATAAATATTGATTCTAGCTATGAACTAGTATAATTACTTTGTACAGTGCTCAAATTCCAATACACGTTTCTTCGAGGTTACAATGTCTTTGCCTGAATGTTGACCAGGAGTAGCCTCTACAGGTGAAAAACGATAAAATATGTGGAATTTGAAAAGAAGCTTGGACATGTTTTTAATCAATGCATTGTAAGCAGAGCACAACAAGATAAATGAACATGATCAAGGCGTACTAAGAGGCAACCTTAGAGCGACCAAATCTTGGTCATAGATGAAACTGATAGAAAAATAAAGGTTGCACTAGATGGTCGCACCATTTGCTGTTTATATTTTTCTGTGATAGCCAACAAAGAGGCATGTCGCTATAGAAATATCATCACAATAAACAAAGGTGCATTTTTCTTCACACTGCGAAATTGAGTGCGTGTTAGATTTTTAAAAAAGTAAGAAATCGGCTAACACAAGGCAGGGTGAACTGTAGCTCAAAGTAGAGAGAGCCGCAGCAGACACGAAATAGGGTGATAAATGAACAAAATTACTGAATGTCTGTTTTAAGCAGGCTATTGCTAGTCACTGCCCATCAAACACACGATGCCGCCTACATCGTCTGCTAGGTTAGGACCGTTCACTCGGACTTCACAGACTATAGTAAATACAGTCGAATCTCATTAATTCCAACACACTTAATTTGAACTGACGCTGTGGTCGTATCAAAGCTATACCGCGCTCCGAAAATGCTCTCAGCATCCCGCCCAATCCTGCGGTGGCACTTCAGACACCTCATCGCTGTGCTTGAAGAAGAAAATGAAGAAAACGAAAGAAAAGACTGCGGTGGAATGTTTGCCAAATGCCAATCTGCGACATTCCTGTGCCCCGCTTCGGCTTTTTCCGTCCCTGCCACGTACGTAGAGACCCTTCTCCTCTTAACGCTGCGCATGAAGAGAAAGAGGGGGAAAAAAGCTGTCGCAGAGAGTTGGCTCCCTCATGCCGATCTGCAACGCGCCGGTGTCACGCTTCCCTGTTTTTCGTTCCTGCTATGTAGAGACTCTTCTCCTTTAAACATTGCGCATGCAGAGAGAAAAAAAAAGCTGCCGCGGAGTGTTTCTCTCTCGAATGCCGATCTGCTTCTCTTCAGGTGGAGACGCTCCTCCATTCTCATCATGTGCTGGCCACGCTCCGGCTGCAGCGCAGATGGTAACAGTGGAAACACAGTTGTCTTCGAAGAGTGTCAGCACTGGACATTGCCGCGCGCAACTTCTTTTGCCAGGAGAATACTGAAGCTGAAGTACAAATGCTTTGCAAACTGCACGCAAAACTTGACTCGTTGCAAGGCCAACGTGTACAGACATGTATTGACTACTTTAATTAATGACGGATGTCCTGTAATTTGTGAATAAAACTTCTCCATGCACATGCATCACTGCATGGTGAGCCCTCCGCTCGTTTACCGTATTTACTCTATTCTACCGCGCCCTCGATTGTAACGCGCGCCCGGTTTCCACGACAAAAAAAAACAAAAAAACTAAGACATCGGTTGCAACGCGCACCCTTTTTTCTCGTTGGCCCGCTTGATCACACCACTCGCGAAAACGACTCTTTTTGAGAGCGTCTTCCGTTTAAATATGAAGTACGGGGGAAGCTTATGCCTATCTGACGTGCAACAGAGCATTGCTGTCACTCTAGTTTTACCGTGGCCCGATGTCAGTACACAAACTTGCTTCGCCCCCTTCTCTTGACGGTTGTGGTGCCAGGCATGTCGAAGTAAAGAGGCGTGTGATCGGCATTCCCGATTTGCCCAAGCAGGTAGCCGTTGTTGTGCCGCAAGTTTAGGAGGAACCTCTAAAAACTCTGAAGCTTTTCTTCGTACTCCTCCGGCAACTTCCGGCATATGCCCGTTCGCCTTCGGAGGGAAAAGCCTCTTCTCTTCATAAAGTTTGTTAGCCAGCACCTGCTCGCTTTAAAATGGCTCTGCATTAGCCCTTTTTCTAAGGCTAACTGCATAGCCTGCACTTGGAGCAGTTCTGTCGTCACGGGCCGCTGTGCCGCTCACTGCTTAATCACATACTCGCCGAGCAGCTCTTCAATTTGTGGAAAACGACCCTGCTGTGGTCCACTGAAGCCTTTGCGTGAATCTTTGCTGTCGACAATATTCTGCTTTTGTTTCCGCCAGTCCCGCACGCACGTTTCGGGAACTCCGAATGACCACGATGCGGCCCAATTTCTGTCCGTTCCGGCACACGCGACGACTTTTCTTTTAGAAGCAGCATTGTGGTGCACTCGTCGAGTTTTTGGAGTCGGCCCTACCATGCCGTCGATGCTAATGTACTACAAGATGACGAACTCCTCAGCACACGTATGAAGTGCCGCGCATGGGAAACACATAGGCAGAAATGACCGACGCGCCATGCCGACGCACGTAGGGGGCGGCCCTTTTGTAAGTGGCGATGGCAATAGAATGACCATATTCATTTTTTTTTTCGTACTCGATTCCAACGCACATGCGATTTATGAACTCTCTTAACCGAAAAAAGGTGCGTGTTAGATTCAAGTAATTATGGTAACTTTCATTATTTTGAACTTCTTTTAATTTGAACATATTTTCTGGCCTCTTTGAGTACGAATTATTCATATTCGACTGTAGTACAGTGGCTCATGAGATAACCTGACTAGTTTGTTTCCCGAAACACAGTATCTTAAAGCAGTACTAAATTTCTGCATGTTACATAGGCATATTAAAAATCAAGAAATATACACCAAAGCCGCAGCCACAGCTTTACTCTGCACAGCTGCCTCTGCTGCCTCCACTTCTCCAATTGTACCAGCAGGCAGCCGGGGAAGGTCAGAGGGGCGCTGTGCTGGCTGGGCGTGCTGAGGCACGGACAAGACCCGTACCTTGTGCTTCAGCAGTCGCACCTCCTGCAGAACCTCTCTTTGTTGCTGCCGGATGCCAAGTTGGATCCGCAGGATCCGTAGCAATAGAGCTGAAACATACAAGAGTACATACCATATTTACTCGCACAATTTGCATTCTCACATAATTTGCTCACCAGTATAATTAGCCAGCCTGCTTTACTACAAGAAACTTTTTGCTCGCATACTTTGCCCTCCCCGACCAGCCCGAGCCACCTTGCCAGCACACACACAGACACATTTGACTTCATGATGCTCTGGTCAGGCACATCTCTTGTCGAGCAGGCGAGTGCAGTCTTACACAAAATAGACTGAGTGCAAGGTCCCTTCTTCCATGATCTTTTATGCTTTCCCTAGAATATCGAACTTGAAAACTGAAACCTGTTTATGTGTAGTCCGAAATGCCTAAAGGTTTGCCTCCTATCTTCCCACCTCTTCCAAGGCAAGAATGTTTTCCCGAGACACAGCACAGATGTTGAACGCGTGCAAGGACCTGTCACATCAACTAGATGAGGTGGGTTTTCGCACTCATTTTTTTTTCGGTTTCGCCATCTGGCCATTGCGCTTTTTACCGTTCCTTGTGATAGGCTACAATAATTATATACGAGGCAGATTGCTGTTATATAGCTTACCGAAGAAAACTGAAACCGTGCTACCGCTAAGCACATCAGCGTGGAGTTCTTCGACATGCAATATTCAGTATGGGAGCCAGCAGAAGAGTGCGTTGAATAACACTTAGCATAGAAGCTTGGGTGTGTTGGTTAGATATCGGAGGGAACACAACGCAATAGAAGACTGGGACAAGGAATGGACACACACACACATGAAGGGCGACACACACAGCACTGTGTTGGCATCGCGCTTCCTTGTCTGCATCTTACTTTACGTTGGGTTCCCGACAATTATTGGAGAATACTTATGTTCTCTGGCATAACCCTGTCGTGGGAACTGGTTTTTGTGAGCACTGTTCGGAAGAACTTCAAGAAAATGGGGGCATTTGAACAGGCTTAGCAAACAAATGACAATCCGCTTTGAGACAGCTGTGACAGCGCCTGCAACATATATTCCCAGTTGAGCTTTTGGGCCAGCGATTCCTACTAGCTTCGCACATGACCGGATTGACAAAAAAAGTACACATAATACGCGAGTATATACCGCATTTGATTCTGTAGCTTTGATGAACCAGGCAGATACACAAATTTATCCAAAACTCCATTGATTCTGTTGCAAAATTATTCAACAAACAAATTGCGATGTTATCCATGTTACTATACGATTGTGGCACTTTACCATTGCAGCTTTCCAGGAGGCACACATAGTGCAGCGTTAGTTCACCACTCGCACTTAATTGTATGCAGTAGGGTGCTCACAGCAACTGACTGCATGCAATGGTGAACATCTTGCATGCTTTCACCGCTGTTTCAGCATGCTGGCTGCTTCCCATATGGCTATCAATTGATGTTCACAAAATTGGGAAGATGAAGAAAGACTACACAGTGCCCTCTGGCCACCCTATACTCCAAACCTCCAGCCAACAAACAAACAAAAGAAACAGAAGTATGCAAATGAATATTATTGCTAATGCAGCTGGAATAGAGTGTAGTTTTCACCAATTCTGTGTGTTAAGTCAATATGGAGTGAGTTAACTCCATAAAGTAGCTTTTCTCAAAACAGTGTTCACTCTATTGTAACACAAGGAGTGACTTCATAGCATCTAGAAGGAAAAATAGAATCTTCAGTATTTGATAGAAATGTGAGGCTCTACCTTAAAACAACAATAATCTGGAAAAAGAACTCATTACATTCGAAAAAAAAAGGTAGCACAGTTGATCCCCTTTACAAGAGACACTGATGTAACAGACAAACGGGGATAAGAGGCACCAGTGTGCAGGCTGACATTTGGCCCATCATGCATCAGGCACTCCGTAGATGCGCCTGTGCAGCCGGGAGCCCTGCAGTCAAGCATGCTGAGCAAGACTGTTGACTACTGTACAAAGACACATTGCCACGAAATTTCAAAACTTCATTTCACAGACTTCTGCAAAAGCTTCTTACACTCTTGCATAATTTTTGCACAAGCTTCTCTTATTCTTGCGTGATTTTCGTCAGAACATATAAGTGTTGGAAGTTGTATGTCCCCAAAAACTTGCACAATACAAATAGCATACAGTAAAGTCTATCACTTAATACGTGCATAGTGTAACAATGAAAGGAAACTCACGCATGGTTTGCTCCGAGCCTTCCCCGTGCGGTGCCTCCTTGAGCCTTGGAGAGCACTGTACAGCTAGAGCAAAGTAGCATCAATCCAGTGTTAATGGCAGGTTAACAAGACAACAAAACTAACCCCCATATTTATAAACGCTCCCCGACTCGACTTTCACCCTTCACTTGACAGAGTTGAGCACTGTGCCGCTGCTCGTTTGAAAGCGACACTGCGCTACTCGAGAATCACAGCAGATTATTGCTGACATGCAGCAATTTTCTCTGCTTAGAGACGGTGCTCCCATCAGCCATCTCAAGTGAAGGTGAAGCGTTGAGTGGAGGGACGTTCTAGAATACGGGGGTAAGATTGGTTGCAAGAACACTACAATAGACACACTTAATTTTTACACTTCATCTATATTGTACAGCTACACACATTCTGCATCCTTATAATGCAACATATACATACAGGCTTATAAAGTAAACACTGTAGGCTGCTCAAATAACACCTACACAAAAAAATTACCCAAAAGTGGCCATGCGCAAAGTACTTTTATTTGAAACTACCAAAACTTTTGCGGTGATGGAGAATAAATAAGACAGGTTACGCTTGGAGGCACATGAGACCTTCGCAGCTTTCATAAAGTACAAAAAACAATATGGTATGTGTGTGTGTATGTACGCATGAAGCTTCAGCCTTTACATACGGTTTCTTGAAAGAATCGACTATGAATTTTATGGCACCTGTGCCCTTCAGCGCAATTGAAAGCCTGCTGATCAGTGTGTGCAATTGTGGAATAGTTACATGGAAAATGGCGTGAAACACCTAAAACCAAGTTTTTCTAGCTAGGAAATATGCAGCTGTGTATACACAACACATGCTGCAAACAGTGGGAGGTGACCACAAGAGTGATTTGAGTGTAAGCGGCAGTATTCCGCATTCATGCACCCCGCAATTTTCAACTGTTACCCAAAAGCAGCACCACTTCAGCGTGCTACTTTTTTTTTACATCATAAACAGCACGGAATACAGCGAGGATGAAAACAACATATGCAATAAATTTTGAGCACTATTTATGGTGTGCATGATTGATTGATTGATATGTGGGGTTTAACGTCCCAAAACCACTATATGATTATGATAGACGCCGTAGTGGAGGGCTCCGGAAATCTAGACCACCTGGGGTTCTTTAACGTGCACCTAAATCTGAGCACACAAGCCTACAACATTCCCGCCTCCATCGGAAATGCAGCCGCCGCAGCCGGGATTCGAACCTGCGCCCTGCGGGTCAGCAGCCGAGTACCTTAGCCACTAGACCACCGCGGCGGGGATGGTGCGCATGAAAAAAAAATGGGCCTTTGTACAACGACGAATTCATAATTTGCCTTCACGAACCTTCTGTTAGGCTGCACCACATACAGATTTTTTTGTGGCTTTCAAAAGAGATTTGAAAAAAAAAAAAATAATAACCGTGTTTACTCTCGTCATGAGCGCACTCACTAAGTCACCCTCATTTCAGTCGCCAAAATTTTGTTTTTTTTTCTTCCACATATTAAACACACACCTTACGTTCATCCGCCGAAGTCCCACGGGTTCCCCCCCTCCTTGCCGCCTTCGCTCGCTGCCACGTGCCATTTTATTTTTGTTTCTATTTGTTCACGGAACGTCCCCTGTCTTTTTTAATTATCTCTTGTAACATATGTGGCATTATCTTGTTCCCGAGGTGCCACAGGTGCTCTGCTATGTAGATGCACCATTAAACTAGTATTTTTGATCAACTGTGCATTTCTGATGTTTACCTTGCAAGTACGTAAAACTGGCATGCTTCTTGATCTACGATACACATGTGGCTTGTCTCACTTTGAAGGAAAAGTTAGCATACAATGGTGTAAATGCTTCGAATTTGAAGTATTGAGGCAGCAGCACACCGGAGATGATCATATGGTAAAGAAACAAGTGCTGCCTTATTACTGGCAAGTTGTCACTTATATGTACAAATAAATTTTGCGAGCTAAAAAAAGTACAAAAGCACAGCGAGGCTATGATGTGGTTCAACCTGTGGATTCGCTTCATTTATCACGCCATATGATGGAGCTTCCTTTGCTAAAACTGCTCAGATAAGAAAAAAAGTTTGCTGTCCAATACAGCAACTATACAAAGTGTGCACGTGCATCTCGCAGCGCCTTTTCGTCACTTCCGAAATGCGCCACCAACATGCCCGGGCACCAACCGAATCTATCGCCTACAACTGCCATGTTGTCTCCTCGTGCTTGCACCCGTTTAGTTTTGCCTCACGATGCAAGTTAGAGAAATTATGAGCTGCTAGTGAGGCAAGTTGATTTAGTAGTCTATGCAGAGGGAGCAGAACTTAGGGTGTTTTCTTCGCTGAAAGTTATAACCTGAAATTGAGAACGCACATTCCGATTTTCCTAAAAGTACCAGCGTATTTGGCTGGTGCAGATTAACAAAAGCTACTTGAAGAAACTTTGCAATATTTGCATCTTCAGGTGCAACTTCATTACGGGTAAGTGCCATAGCCAAGTATTTACCTGCAAACAGATATAGCTTACCAAGATACTGTACATACAAACTTGTCCGCAGTTAAAATCATGATGGCGAGGAAGGCGGTTAAAATCGTAATGGCGATCGCGGAGATTTGGTATTACATTGAAACAAACTATAAAGAATGGGAAACAATATTAGTTCACTTTGAAGTATAGCCGATCGGTTTAAGTTGGGCGTCAGGATTTTTTTTAATTAGTTAATTAATTCTATACACGGTCTCTCATGTTCAGTGACTCCACTGTACATTAGCGTACAACAAAAGCAAAATACAAAGTGAAAAGTGTGTTAAAGCATACGCGAAAAATATAGTGATGACTGGCATTACCGCGGCACACACCATGCAAAGTCGCTATCTGCCTTGTATAATATTTTCCTCGGACTATTTCCACAAATTGCAATCAAAGAGGCTCAAGCTCAACATCAGCACTGTTTAAAACACTTGGGGGGGGGGGGCATTGCTACTTTGGTGGCGTAGGCCGTGACAATATATTCATAATATTATATCTCTTGTAAACTTGCCTAGCTCTGCACGACTAGTTTTCGATGGAGCAGCTGCGCTTCGCACATCCACTCTTAAAATTGCGGCTCGAGAGATTTTGAGCTTTCACTTGTTTTTGGGCCCGGCAATTTGTAGTGAAAGCAAGATATTAGGCTCTCATAGGTTGTGGCGGGCAGCCGGTGTACGCCGTGGCTGGTATATGTGTCATACATCTTGATTATCTGGTCTTGTATCGAGTGAACGAGCGAGGCCTTCCTAATCCAATGAGCTCGTTAAAATAAGACAACAAAAAACCACAATGCTTCCACATCGTTCACAGCAACAGATGACGAGCCCCCAACAAACCGCACTGCAGCTCGTGAACTGCTGTAGGTTACCCAGGGAGTTACCCGGGCATGGCAGGAGAGGGCGACAACGGCAGAAGTGACATCACAAGAACACTATGTATAAAGGGGACATTTAAAGACTTTTTTCCCATTTTTAAACTTCGTGCACTGTTCTGTCACAATTTATAGCTCAGAATAGTTGTATTTTGAAACAGGGCACTAATTCATAAGCCCAATGGTTCGAGGATGGGTGCATTTAGGGGGCCCATTCTACGTTTTACTTATGCCCTTCAAGAACTTGCTTACAGGGCCAAAGTCCTGTTTCAGAAAGAACACGCTAGTGCGTGGCCAGCAGTCCGTCAAGCATTAGTGCTGGTGAGATTTGGAAATGCAGCGCATGAGCATCCTCATCTGCTACTTCTCTGTTCAAGCTCTCGGGGCTTACTTGCGAGGCACGGTCCTTCGCACTTTTCATTTTCACACTGTAAATCAACTGATACCAACTCTGCCTTCCATTATTTAATAAACCAATATTTCATGGTCACGAGGATGAGCTTAAAATGTTTGCTACATCAGACCTGAACAGCATTTTGAGTCATCGAAACTTGCTAGTTGCAGCGAGCATTATGCGAAATATATGATGTGCTTTAACGGTGACAGCTTGCAAAACACTTCAGCAACGATTAAAATCATGCAATTTTTTGTGCTCACAGGAAATCCCTGAAGCAGGAGGCACTGGGCTAGATAAATTGCGCAGCTAAAATACGGATGCGCTTTCCAATGCTGTCATGCGTACAGGCGGAGAAATGGCAGACAAAACTGGGCGCACCCCGATTCTATGCGCATGCGTCCCATTCACAAGCGTCGCTGCCAGTTAGCACCACATGGCTCACTGTCCATGAGCTCGCTTGTTTCCTGTAACAGTGGACTATACTGTACACCTATTTAAAAACGAGGGTAGAATGTATATAATGCAGCATCTGATGAAGCCATGACGATGTGTTGCTGATGAAATCTGGAACTCTAGTCAGTACCCTTATTGTTAACCAGCAAAAAGATTTTTGACTGAAATGGTGGCATCTACACATGCCCTTAAAGGGACACTGAAGAAAGTTTTTGCCGCCGAGATTTTCAGCCAAAGCAAAAGATTGGGCCATGAAATTCATAGACACTAATAATTTCAAGGCAGAAACTACGAAAACATACTGAATTTAATGAGCCTTCTACAAAATGCCGCGTCTAGCTCTTAGACACGGCGTTTTCTAAAAGGGTCGCGACATTTGTTTTTCAAGTTTTTTTTGTTATTCAAGACAAATCTACGGTGCATTGTTCACAGAAAACAAAATTGCCTCGGTAAGATTTCTTTGCGAGCAGCTTACTAATTTTAAGGCAGGCGCGTTGATTCGTGAACTGAAGGATGCGAGTGATCGATCTTGCCTGCTAGTGGCTAGGCGACAAAGGCTTACCTCATGTCCTGGTGTAGTTAAGTCACGCAAATGGAGCAGGAAAATGTGCATTATCATTTATTTCACCTAAATATCACACGTATGTGACTCATTACCGGTGACAGGTGATCAGGATGAAGTCGACAATATGCAATTCTGAACAAGAATTCACTCGAATGAAAAAAACCAACCTATACTCACGTGCACGTGAAGTCGAACACGTCGTCCGTCAATGTTGTCGCTGATGCCCGAAAAAAAGAGAAAATGCCCAAAGAAAAGAGAAGAAAAGGTCGTCTCTTTCTATAAAGTCGGCGGAACTGCCAGAACGGCCAACACAAAAAGCATTGGGTTGACATTCCTCCATCTGGGCATCAGTCGCTCCACCCGGGCATGCAGCTGCTACTGGTTCTACTACTATCTTCTTCCCGACATTGCAGTGTTGCTGCCATACTCGCGAACCTTTTTAAATTAAAGCACGCAATCATGTATTATCGTGCGTCATACTAACTTAAAAACAGTGCGCCGGTACATGAGATCACGAAGTGCGGGTCCACTCCCTCACAAGAGCTATTAGAGAAATGAAACAAAGGAAACAAAAATGTATAAAATATTTTGTCTCAATACGATCCGCAATCCAGTTTCCTGCAGCGGCTTTTGGCTCTGTATGAACGGCCAAGCCAGTGCCAAGCCAAGCTTGCGTCCCTGATCAGCTGTTTGTTTCCATCGAGAATTCAACAGTGAACTGGCAATTTGTTTAGATGATATTGCTAAAGGGCTTGAAATTGAATATTTCTCTACGTACTACTGCTGTACTTTTCCTCTCTGTTTCCTGATCACAGTGATGAGATTGAGGAGGGTTACAATTTAAAAAAACAGCAAGTGCAGCTCAAGCATTGCTAGTATCGCTGTGTTCGGTAATAAAATGCTACAAAGATTTTGCCCCGCGACCTGCTTGCCGTGTTCGAGCACCCAGTAGAAATTTACGATGCCGCGTTTGAAAGAGTTGAATAAAATTGCAATATTACGAAAGAAAGGCTCTGAAGCAACATCGCATTTTATCAGGCCTACACCTCCCACACCTAGACGAGTAAAACTCGTCGATATTATCTTGCAAAGCTGTGTATAATATTTAAAAACACAATTTTAGCCCAACATGAATTGTTCTCTTATGTGGGCTTCTCCATTTGGTACTGTCATGTAACTTACAAAGGAAACTTTCCATATTTAGTCTCTTTAGATGTTGCAAAAGCTTGACACGTGGTGTGTATGCCATACTGATAATTCTCCTCGTAACCTGGGTCCGCCTCTTTAAAGAGCGTCGCATTTTATTGTTCGCAATTGTGTTTGTTTTATACTGTAAGCGAGCTGTGTGATTTCATCAATATTCACGAGTGTTCCCTGACTATACAAACACGTGCGTCTTATTTGGTGCGGTGCACGTTTGTATGTAGCAAAAAATGTCATTTCGTCAGCGTGTGTCTGCATACACTTGCATGCCCTGCAGTACGTGTACATAATTAATGCAGTAAGGACTGCAATGCATAGCCTTGCATGGGACATATATTCCATGCACCCTCAGAGAAATGTTGTTTGTTATGAGCCTACTGTTTATCATTACGTTTTTTTTTTCGTAAAGTTTCATCTCCATAAAGCAGCTGTATACAGGCACGAGCTTTCAGCAGCTTCCTCGTTGTTC
>WOVY01013742.1:0-23535 GCA_013436015.1 Rhipicephalus annulatus
TTTTCGACAGACACCGCGACAGACAGCAGAGTGCGTGGAATTCCAGCATGTGCTTGCTTTTTGCATACGAGCAAGAATAACCGCCTGTATCTTCTGGCAGAACTGAAGTAAAGTAATTTTTCGATGTACAACCGCGGCAGATAAGAGTGTGAATTTAATTCCAGCATGTGCTGCTTTTTGCGAATGAGCAAGAAAAACCGCCACTACTTCCCAGGCAGCACGCCGCCGTTGGACCAATCTTGGACCAACATCGGCTAACATCGGCACCGACGTCGGGCCGACGTCGGAAGTGCAACTTCTTCCAATGTCGGGCCGACGTTCAAGCCAATGATGGGCCGACGTTTTGCCGATGTTTTAGCCAGTATGCAACCAACATTGGGCCGACGAAGGCCCATCGTATTGCCGACAAAGCTGCCAATGTTCGGCCAACATTGGGCCATATTTCAGCCAATCACATGCCATTTTTACGCCGATGTTTGCTGCACAACGAATATTGGCTACGGATGTACGACCGACATTGGACCAATCCAGGGCCACATTGCAGCCAATCAAATGCCGTTATTACACCGATGTTTCCTGCACGACGAATATTGGCTACTGATTGGCTTGCCATTATGTAACCATTATTAGTAGGGAATTTTTCTTACCGGAAGATTTAAACAATATGCCTCGATGACCCGCTCTTGTAGCTTTGCAGCCCTGTATACTTGGGGCAACAGAAAATTGAATGCTGAGAACTGAAAGCAGTTACTCGATCTATTTCATCTTTTATACCTCATTCCCTTTGCTAACACTAGAAGTGTAGTTTATTTTTTTACCAATTTATCTTTTGCAATAGCGAGTGCTTTATTTGGTACTGGTATTTGGTACAGCAGATCGAAAAAAGTCGTTAGGAAGTAAATGTTGAAAGCGTATGTCCCCCACTTGCAATCCCCACATATGTCCCCCACATGGTAATCGAGAATATTCATAGTTTAGAGCATTTTTTTGTAACTAAAACATGGTGATGGTGCTTCCGGATCAGCATAAGCTAGCCGAACAGTGCACCACCGACAGTCTGCAGACTATTTATTCTTTGTTTTTTTATTTATTTGGTACAACAAAAAATGTATACATTGAAAAATATATATACACAACTAAAAAAGGCCCGCTCTACTGCAGGTCAGGTTGCGTTGGGGGCACAGTGACAGTGGTGCTGTCAAGGACCTGGCTGCTGTGGCTGGGCAGGAAGCCAGCTGCCGCGAGCAGCCGATCATCTGCACTCTGAGAGTGGGGATCATCGGGCTGCTCCACAACAAATGCTTCTCTGAAGCGCCGCTTCCTGCCCCCACAGCGATCACCAGACCCTGGCAGCCACCTCTTAATAAAGTTGAGGGCCTCCGCCTGGTCGCACCCTGCTTTTTGGCAGATGACATCTGCATACAAGAACAGAAATACCATAGTACACATGAAGCACTGCAGTACAGAGAATACACAAGGGTACACACACATAAAACAATGAACAAGTCTAACCTGTCACTAATCTACAGAGCCTCAGGTTCACAAAGGCCCTTTTCCCTTTTCTGCCATGAAGGCTGTACAGCACTTGCACGTCATGTGCCAATACAGCCTTCATGGCATTCACACCAATTTCTCGGAGGCCACGTCCCCCAATCTGCAGGAGGTGCTTGCGCTGTAAAAAAATGCAAGAAGCATAGATGGGGTAAACGCAACAGCACATCGAAATGTTTTCATGATAAAAATCTGCAAGAAGAGGACACTGAAAACAACAACTTGAATTTTTGGGCATCACAACATTTCATTGTTTTTTTACGCTAACTTCAACTCACTTGACCTAAAATGGTTTCCACATCAGCCCTCTCACACTCAGTGTGAGAACCTTTCAGAGTCCTTCTCTGAATGCAGTTTCGCTGTTATGAAATCAAATACAACACTGTTATAACACTTAATAAATATTGATTCTAGCTATGAAATAGTATAATTACTTTGTACAGTGCTCAAATTCCAATACACGTTTCTTCGAGGTTACAATGTCTTTGCCTGAATGTTGACCAGGAGTAGCTTCTACAGGTGAAAAACGATAAAATATGTGGAATTCAAAAAGAAGCTTGGACATGTTTTTAATCAATGCATTGTAAGCAGAGCACAACAAGATAAATGAACATGATCAAGGCGTACTAAGAGGCAACCTTAGAGCGACCAAATCTTGGTCATAGATGAAACTGATAGAAAAATAAAGGTTGCACTAGATGGTCGCACCATTTGCTGTTTATATTTTTCTGTGATAGCCAACAAAGAGGCATGTCGCTATAGAAATATCATCACAATAAACAAAGGTGCATTTTTCTTCACACTGCGAAATTGAGTGCGTGTTAGATTTTTAAAAAAGTAAGAAATCGGCTAACACAAGGCAGGGTGAACTGTAGCTCAAAGTAGAGAGAGCCGCAGCGGACACGAAATAGGGTGATAAATGAACAAAATTACTGAATGTCTGTTTTAAGCAGGCTATTGCTAGTCACTGCCCATCAAACACACGATGCCGCCTACATCGTCTGCTAGGTTAGGACCGTTCACTCGGACTTCACAGACTATAGTAAATACAGTCGAATCTCATTAATTCCAACACACTTAATTTGAACTGACGCTGTGGTCGTATCAAAGCTATACCGCGCTCCGAAAATGCTCTCAGCATCCCGCCCAATCCTGCGGTGGCACTTCAGACACCTCATCGCTGTGCTTGAAGAAGAAAATGAAGAAAAGGAAAGAAAAGACTGCGGTGGAATGTTTGCCAAATGCCAATCTGCGACATTCCTGTGCCCCGCTTCGGCTTTTTCCGTCCCTGCCACGTACGTAGAGACCCTTCTCCTCTTAACACTGCGCATGAAGAGAAAGAGGGGGAAAAAAGCTGTCGCAGAGAGTTGGCTCCCTCATGCCGATCTGCAACGCGCCGGTGTCACGCTTCCCTGTTTTTCGTTCCTGCTATGTAGAGACTCTTCTCCTTTCAACATCGCGCATGAAGAGAGAAAAAAAAGCTGCCGCGGAGTGTTTCTCTCTCGAATGCCGATCTGCTTCTCTTCAGGTGGAGACGCTCCTCCATTCTCATCATGTGCTGGCCACGCTCCGGCTGCAGCGCAGATGGTAACAGTGGAAACACAGTTGTCTTCGAAGAGTGTCAGCACTGGACATTGCCGCGCGCAACTTCTTTTGCCAGGAGAATACTGAAGCCGAAGTACAAATGCTTTGCAAACTGCACGCAAAACTTGTTGACTCGTTGCAAGGCCAACGTGTACAGACATGTATTGACTACTTTAATTAATGACGGATGTCCTGTAATTTGTGAATAAAACTTCTCCATGCACATGCATCACTGCATGGTGAGCCCTCCGCTCATTTACCGTATTTACTCTATTCTACCGCGCCCTCGATTGTAACGCGCGCCCGGTTTCCACGACAAAAAAAAAACTAAGACATCGGTTGCAACGCGCACCCTTTTTTCTCGTTGGCCCGCTTGATCACACCACTCGCGAAAACGACTCTTTTTGAGAGCGTCTTCCGTTTAAATATGAAGTACGGGGGAAGCTTATGCCTATCTGACGTGCAACAGAGCATTGCTGTCACTCTAGTTTTACCGTGGCCCGATGTCAGTACACAAACTTGCTTCGCCCCCTTCTCCTAGACGGTTGTGGTGCCAGGCATGTCGAAGTAAAGAGGCGTGTGATCGGCATTCCCGATTTGCCCAAGCAGGTAGCCGTTGTTGTGCCGCAAGTTTAGGAGGAACCTCTGAAGACTCTGAAGCTTTTCTTCGTACTCCTCCGGCAACTTCCGGCATATGCCCGTTCGCCTTCGGAGGGAAAAGCCTTTTCTCTTCATAAAGTTCGTTAGCCAGCACCTGCTCGCTTTAAAATGGCTCTGCATTAGCCCTTTTTCTAAGGCTAACTGCATAGCCTGCACTTGGAGCAGTTCTGTCGTCACGGGCCGCTGTGCCGCTCACTGCTTAATCACATACTCGCCGAGCAGCTCTTCAATTTGTGGAAACCGACCCTGCTGTGGTCCACTGAAGCCTTTGCGTGAATCTTTGCTGTCGACAATATTCTGCTTTTGTTTCCGCCAGTCCCGCACGCACGTTTCGGGAACTCCGAATGACCACGATGCGGCCCGATTTCTGTCCGTTCCGGCACACGCGACGACTTTTCTTTTAGAAGCAGCATTGTGGTGCACTCGTCGAGTTTTTGGAGTCGGCCCTACCATGCCGTCGATGCTAATGTACTACAAGATGACGAACTCCTCAGCACACGTATGAAGTGCCGCGCATGGGAAACACATAGGCAGAAATGACCGACGCGCCATGCCGACGCACGTAGGGGGCGGCCCTTTTGTAAGTGGCGATGGCAATAGAATGACCATATTCATTTTTTTTTCGTACTCGATTCCAACGCACATGCGATTTATGAACTCTCTTAACCGGAAAAAAGGTGCGTGTTAGATTCAAGTAATTATGGTAACTTTCATTATTTTGAACTTCTTTTAATTTGAACAAATTTTCTGGCCTCTTTGAGTACGAATTATTCATATTCGACTGTAGTACAGTGGCTCATGAGATAACCTGACTAGTTTGTTTCCCGAAACACAGTATCTTAAAGCAGTACTAAATTTCTGCATGTTACATAGGCATATTAAAAATCAAGAAATATACACCAAAGCCGCAGCCACAGCTTTACTCTGCACAGCTGCCTCTGCTGCCTCCACTTCTCCAATTGTACCAGCAGGCAGCCGGGGAAGGTCAGAGGGGCGCTGTGCTGGCTGGGCGTGCTGAGGCACGGACAAGACCCGTACCTTGTGCTTCAGCAGTCGCACCTCCTGCAGAACCTCTCTTTGTTGCTGCCGGATGCCAAGTTGGATCCGCAGGATCCGTAGCAATAGAGCTGAAACATACAAGAGTACATACCATATTTACTCGCACAATTTGCATCCTCACATAATTTGCTCACCAGTATAATTAGCCAGCCTGCTTTACTACAAGAAACTTTTTGCTCGCATACTTTGCCCTCCCCGACCAGCCCGAGCCACCTTGCCAGCACACACACAGACACATTTGACTTCATGATGCTCTGGTCAGGCACATCTCTTGTCGAGCAGGCGAGTGCAGTCTTACACAAAATGGACTGAGTGCAAGGTCCCTTCTTCCATGAACTTTTATGCTTTCCCTAGAATATCGAACTTGAAAACTGAAACCTGTTTATGTGTAGTCCGAAATGCCTAAAGGTTTGCCTCCTATCTTCCCACCTCTTCCACGGCAAGAATGTATTCCCGAGACACAGCACAGATGTTGAACGCGTGCAAGGACCTGTCACATCAACTAGATGAGGCAGGTTTTCGCACTCATTTTTTTTTCGGTTTCGCCATCTGGCCATTGCGCTTTTACCGTTCCTTGTGATAGGCTACAATAATTATATACGAGGCAGATTGCTGTTATAAAGCTTACCGAAGAAAACTGAAACCGTGCTACCGCTAAGCACATCAGCGTGGAGTTCTTCGACATGCAATATTCAGTATGGGAGCCAGCAGAAGAGTGCGTTGAATAACACTTAGCATAGAAGCTTGGGTGTGTTGGTTAGATATCGGAGGGAACACAACGCAATAGAAGACTGGGACAAGGAATGGACACACACACACATGAAGGGCGACACACAGCAGCACTGTGTTGGCATCGCGCTTCCTTGTCTGCATCTTACTTTACGTTGGGTTCCCGACAATTATTGGAGAGTACTTATGTTCTCTGGCATAACCCTGTCGTGGGAACTGGTTTTTGTGAGCACTGTTCGGAAGAACTTCAAGAAAATGGGGGCATTTGAACAGGCTTAGCAAACAAATGACAATCCGCTTTGAGACAGCTGTGACAGCGCCTGCAACATATATTCCCAGTTGAGCTTTTAGGCCAGCGATTCCTACTAGCTTCGCACATGACCGGATTGACAAAAAAAGTACACATAATACGCGAGTATATACAGCATTTGACTCTGTAGCTTTGATGAACCAGGCAGATACACAAATTTATCCAAAACTCCATTGATTCTGTTGCAAAATTATTCAACAAACAAATTGCGATGTTATCCATGTTACTATACGATTGTGGCACTTTACCATTGCAGCTTTCCAGGAGGCACACATAGTGCAGCGTTAGTTCACCACTCGCAGTTAATTGTATGCAGTAGGTTGCTCACAGCAACTGACTGCATGCAATGGTGAACATCTTGCATGCTTGCACCGCTGTTTCAGCATGCTGGCTGCTTCCCATATGGCTATCAATTGATGTTCACAAAATTGGGAAGATGAAGAAAGACTACACAGTGCCCTCTGGCCACCCTATACTCCAAACCTCCAGCCAACAAACAAACAAAAGAAACAGAAGTATGCCAAATGAATATTATTGCTAATGCAGCTCGAATGGAGTGTAGTTTTCACCAATTCTGTGTGTTAAGTCAATATGGAGTGAGTTAACTCCATAAAGTAGCTTTTCTCAAAACAGTGTTCACTCTATTGTAACACAAGGAGTGACTTCATAGCATCTAGAAGGAAAAATAGAATCTTCAGTATTTGATAGAAATGTGAGGCTCTACCTTAAAACAGCAATAATCTGGAAAAAGAACTCATTACATTCGATAAAAAAAGGTAGCACAGTTGATCCCCTTTACAAGAGACACTGATGTAACAGACAAACGGGGATAAGAGGCACCAGTGTGCAGGCTGACATTTGGCCCATCATGCATCAGGCACTCCGTAGATGCGCCTGTGCAGCCGGGAGCCCTGCAGTCAAGCATGCTGAGCAAGACTGTTGACTACTGTACAATGACACATTGCCACGAAATTTCAAAACTTCATTTCACAGACTTCTGCAAAAGTTTCTTACACTCTTGCATAATTTTTGCACAAGCTTCTCTTATTCTTGCATGATTTTTGTCAGAACATATAAGTGTTGGAAGTTGTATGTTCCCAAAAACTTGCACAATACAAATAGCATACAGTAAAGTCTATCACTTAATACGTGCATAGTGTAACAATGAAAGGAAACTCACGCATGGTTTGCTCCGAGCCTTCCCCGTGCGGTGCCTCCTTGAGCCTTGGAGAGCCCTGTACAGCTAGAGCAAAGTAGCATCAATCCAGTGTTAATGGCAGGTTAACAAGACAAGAAAACTAACCCCCATATTCATAAACGCTCCCCGACTCGACTTTCACCCTTCACTTGACAGAGTTGAGCACTGTGCCGCTGCTCGTTTGAAAGCGACACTGCGCTACTCGAGAATCACAGCAGATTATTGCTGACATGCAGCAATTTTCTCTGCTTAGAGACGGCGCTCCCATCAGCCATCTCAAGTGAAGGTGAAGCGTTGAGTGGAGGGACGTTCTAGAATACGGGGGTAAGATTGGTTGCAAGAACACTACAATAGACACACTTGATTTTTACACTTCATCTATATTGTACAGCTACACACTATCTGCATCCTTATAATGCAACATATACATACAGGCTTATAAAGTAAACACTGTAGGCTACTCAAATAACACCTACACAAAAAAATTACCCAAAAGTGGCCATGCGCAAAGTACTTTTATTTGAAACTACCAAAACTTTTGCGGTGATGGAGAATAAATAAGACAGGTTACGCTTGGAGGCACATGAGACCTTCGCAGCTTTCATAAAGTACAAAAAACAATATGGTATGTGCGTGTGTATGTACTCATGAAGCTTCAGCCTTTACATACGGTTTCTTGAAAGAATCGACGATGAATTTTATGGCACCTGTGTCCTTCAGCGCAATTGAAAGCCTGCTGATCAGTGTGTGCAATTGTGGAATAGTTACATGGAAAATGGCGTGAAACACCTAAACCAAATTTTTCTAGCTAGGAAATATGCAGCTGTGTATACACAACACATGCTGCAAACAGTGGGAGGTGACCACAAGAGTGATTTGAGTGTAAGCGGCAGTTTTCCGCATTCATGCACCCCGCAATTTTCAACTGTTACCCAAAAGCAGCACCACTTCAGCGTGCTACTTTTTTTACATCATAAACAGCACGGAATACAGCGAGGATGAAAACAACTTATGCAATTAAATTTTGAGCACAATTTATGGTGCGCATGATTGATTGATTGATATGTGGGCTTAACATCCCAAAACCACTATATGATTATGATAGACGCCGTAGTGGAGGGCTCCGGAAATCTAGACCACCTGGGGTTCTTTACGTGCACCTAAATCTGAGCACACAAGCCTACAACATTCACGCCTCCATCGGAAATGCAGCCGCCGCAGCCGGGATTCGAACCTGCGCCCTGCGGGTCAGCAGCCGAGTACCTTAGCCACTAGACCACCGCGGCGGGGATGGTGCGCATGAAAAAAAAGGCCTTTGTACAACGACGAATTCATAATTTGCCTTCACGAACCTTCTGTTAGGCTGCAACCACATACAGATTTTTTGTGGCTTTCAAAAGAGATTTGAAAAAAAATAATAACCGTGTTTACTCTCGTCATGAGCGCACTCACTAAGTCACCCTCATTTCAGTCGCCAAAATTTTGTTTTTTTTTCTTCCACATATTAAACTCACACCTTACGTTCATCCGCCGAAGTCCCACGGGCTCCCCCCCCCCCCCTTGCCGCCTTCGCTCGCTGCCACGTGCCATTTTATTTTTGTTTCTATTTGTTCACGGAACGTCCTCCTGTCTTTTTTAATTATCTCTTGTAACATATGTGGCATTATCTTGTTCCCGAGGTGCCACAGGTGGTCTGCTATGTAGATGCACCATTAAACTAGTATTTTTGATCAACTGTGCATTTCTGATGTTTACCTTGCAAGTACATAAAACTGGCATGCTTCTTGATCTACGATACACATGTGGCTTGTCTCACTTTGAAGGAAAAGTTAGCATACAATGGTGTAAATGCTTAGAATTTGAAGTATTGAGGCAGCAGCACACCGGAGATGATCATATGGCAAAGAAAACAAGTGCTGCCTTATTACTGGCAAGTTGTCACTTATATTTACAAATAAACTTTTGCGAGCTAAAAAAAGTACAAAAGCACAGCGAGGCTATGATGTGGTTCAACCTGTGGATTCGCTTCATTTATCACGCCATATGATGAAGCTTCCTTTGGTAAAACTGCTCAGATAAGAAAAAAGTTTGCTGTCCATTACAGCAACTATACAAAGTGTGCACGTGCATCTCGCAGCGCCTTTCGTCACTTCCGAAATGCGCCACCAACATGCCCGGGCACCAACCGAATCTATCGCCTACAACTGCCATGTTGTCTCCTCGTGCTTGCACCCGTTTAGTTTTGCCTCACGATGCAAGTTTGAGAAATTATGAGCAGCTAGTGAGGCAAGTTGATTTAGTAGTCCACGCAGAGGGAGCAGAGCTTAGGGTGTTTCTTCGCTGAAAGTTATAACCTGAATATTGAGAACGCACATTCCGATTTTCCTAAAAGTACCAGCGTATTTGGCTGGTGCAGATTAACAAAAGCTACTTGAAGAAACTTTGCAATATTTGCATCTTCAGGTGCAACTTCATTACGGGTAAGTGCCATAGCCAAGTATTTACCTGCAAACAGATATAGCTTACCAAGATACTGTACATACAAACTTGTCCGCAGTTAAAATCATGATGGCGAGGAAGGCGGTTAAAATCGTGATGGCGATCGCGGAGATTTGGTATTGCATTGAAACAAACTATAAAGAATGGGAAACAATATTAGTTCACTTTGAAGTATAGCCGATCGGTTTAAGTTGGGCGTCAGGATTTTTTTTAATTAGTCAATTAATTCTATACACGGTCTCTATCATGTTCAGTGACTCCACTGTACATTAGCGTACAACAAAAGCAAAATACAAAGTGAAAAGTGTGTTAAAGCATACGCGAAAAATAAAGTGATGACTGGCATTACCGCGGCACACACCATGCAAAGTCGCTATCTGCCTTGTATAATATTTTCCTCGACTATTTCCACAAATTGCAATCAAAGAGGCTCAAGCTCAACATCAGCACTGTTTAAAACACTTGGGGGGGGGGGGCATTGCTACTTTGGTGGCGTAGGCCGTGACAATATATTCATAATATTATATCTCTTGTAAACTTGCCTAGCTCTGCACGACTAGTTTTCGATGGGAGCAGCTGCGCTTCGCACATCCACTCTTAAAATTGCGGCTCGAGAGATTTTGAGCTTTCACTTGTTTTTGGGCCAGGCAATTTGTAGTGAAAGCAAGATAATAGGCTCTCATAGGTTGTGGCGGGCAGCCGGTGTACGCCGTGGCTGGTGTATGTGTCACACATCTTGATTATCTGGTCTTGTATCGAGTGAACGAGCGAGGCCTTCCTAATCCAATGAGCTCGTTAAAGTAAGACAACAAAAAACCACAATGCTTCCACATCGTTCACAGCAACAGATGACGAGCCCCCAACAAACCGCACTGCAGCACGTGAACTGCCGTAGGTACCCAGGGAGTTACCCGGGCATGGCGGGAGAGGGCGACAACGGCAGAAGTGACATCACAAGAACACTATGTATAAAGGGGACATTTAAAGACTTTTTTCCCATTTTTAAACTTCGTGCACTGTTCTGTCACAATTTATAGCTCAGAATAGTTGTATTTTGAAAAGGGCACTAATTCATAAGCCCAATGGTTCGAGGATGGGTGCATTTAGGGGGCCCATTCTACGTTTTACTTATGCCCTTCAAGAACTTGCTTACAGGGCCAAAGTCCTGTTTCAGAAAGAACACGCTAGTGCGTGGCCAGCAGTCCGTCAAGCATTAGTGCTGGTGAGATTTGGAAATGCAGCGCATGAGCATCCTCATCTGCTACTTCTCTGCTCATGCTCTCGGGGCTTACTTGCGAGGCACGGTCCTTCGCACTTTTCATTTTCACACTGTAAATCAACTGATACCAACTCTGCCTTCCATTATTTAATAAACCAATATTTCATGGTCACGAGGACGAGCTTAAAATGTTTGCTACATCAGACCTGAACAGCATTTTGAGTCATCGAAACTTGCTAGTTGCAGCGAGCATTATGCGAAAAATATGATGTGCTTTACGGTGACAACTTGCAAAACACTGCAGCAACGATTAAAATCATGCATTTTTTGTGCTCACAGGAAATCCCTGAAGCAGGAGGCACTGGGCTAGATAAATTGCGCAGCTAAAATACGGATGCGCTTTCCAATGCTGTCATGCGTACAGGCGGAGAAATGGCAGACAAAACTGGGCGCACCCCGATTCTATGCGCATGCGTCCCATTCACAAGCCTCGCTGCCAGTTAGCACCACATGGCTCACTGTCCATGAGCTCGCTTGTTTCCTGTAACAGTGGACCATACGGTACACCTATTTAAAAACGAGGATAGAATGTATATAATGCAGCATCTGATGAAGCCATGACGATGTGTTGCTGATGAAATCTGGAACTCTAGTTAGTACCCTTATTGTTAACCAGCAAAAAGATTTTCGACTGAAATGATGGCATCTACACCTGCCCTTAAAGGGACACTGAACAAAGTTTTTGCCGCCGAGATTTTCAGCCAAAGCAAAAGATTGGGCCATGAAATTCATAGACAATAATAATTTCAAGCAGAAACTACGAAAACATACTGAATTTAATGAGCCTTTTACAAAATGCCGCGTCTAGCTCTTAGACACGGCGTTTTCTAAAAGGTCGCGACATTTATTTTTCAAGTTTTTTTTGTTATTCAAGACAAATCTACGGTGCATTGTTCACAGAAAACAAAATTGCCTCGGTAAGATTTCTTTGCGAGCAGCTTACTAATTTTAAGGCAGGCGCGTTGATTCGTGAACTGAAGGATGCGAGTGATCGATCTTGCCTGCTAGTGGCTAGGCGACAAAGGCTTTACCTCATGTCCTGGTGTAGCTAAGTCACGCAAATGGAGCAGAAAATGTGCATTATCATTTATTTCACCTAAATATCACACGTATGTGACTTATTGCCGGTGACAGGTGATCAGGATGAAGTCGACAATTTGCAAATCTGAACAAGAATTCACTCGAATGAAAAACCAACCTATACTCACGTGCACGGTGAAGTCGAACACGTCGTCCGTCAATGTTGTCGCTGATGCCCGAAGGAAAAGAGAAGAGGACAAGCGACGGGGTCGTCTCTTTCTATAAAGTCGGCGGAACTGCCAGAACGGCCAACACAAAAGGCATCGGGTTGACATTCCTCCATCTGGGCATCAGTCGCTCCACCCGGGCATGCAGCTGCTACTGCTACTGGTTCTACTACTATCCTCTTCCCGACATTGCAGTGTTGCTGCCATACTCGCGAACCTTTTTAAATTAAAGCACGCAATCATGTATTATCGTGCGCCATACTAAACTTAAAAACAGTGCGCCGGTACATGAGATCACGAAGCGCGGTCCACGCCATCACAAGAGCAATTAGAGAAATGAAACAAAGAAACAAAAATGTATAAAATATTTTGTCTCAATACGATCCGCAATCCAGTTTCCTGCAGCGGCTTTTGGCTCTGTATGAACGGCCAAGCCAGTGCCAAGCCAAGCTTGCGTCCCTGATCAGCTGTTTGTTTCCATCGAGAATTCAACAGTGAACTGGCAATTTGTTTAGATGATATTGCTAAAGGGCTTGAAATTGAATATTTCTCTACGTACTACTGCTGTACTTTTCCTCTCTGTTTCCTGATCACAGTGATGAGATTGAGGAGGTTACAATTTAGAAAACAGCAAGTGCAGCTCAAGCATTGCTAGTATCGCTGTTTCGGTAATAAAATGTTACAAAGATTTTGCCCCGCGACCTGCTTGCCGTGTTCGAGCACCCAGTAGAAATTTACGGTGCCGCGTTTGAAAGAGTTGAATAAAATTGCAATATTACGAAAGAAAGGCTCTGAAGCAACATCGCATTTTATCAGGCCTACACCTCCCACACCTAGACGAGTAAAACTCGTCGATATTATCTTGCAAAGCTGTGTATAATATTTAAAACACATTCTTTAGCCCACGATGAATTGTTCTCTCGTGTGGCTTCTCCATTTGGTACTGTCATGTTAACTTACAAAGGCAACTTTCCATATTTAGTCTCTTTAGATGTTGCAAAAGCTTGACACGTGGTGTGTATGCCATACTGATAATTCTCCTCGTAACCTGGGTCCGCCTCTTTAAACAGCGTCGCATTTTATTGTTCGCAATTGTGTTTGTTTTATACTGTAAGCCAGCTGTGTGATTTCATCAATATTCACGAGTGTTCCCTGACTATACAAACACGTGCGTCTTATTTGGTGCGGTGCACGTTTGTATGTAGCAAAAAATGTCATTTCGTCAGCGTGTGTCTGCATACACTTGCATGCCCTGCAGTACGTGTACATAATTAATGCAGTAAGGACTGCAATGCATAGCCTTGCATGGGACATATATTCCATGCACCCTCAGAGAAATGTTGTTTGTTATGAGCCTACTGTTTATCATTACATTTTTTTTTTTCGTTAAAGTTTCATCTCCATATAAGCAGCTGTATACGGCACGAGCTCAGCAGCTTCCTCGTTGTTCATTTTAAATAAAAACACCAAGCCTACCCGAATCAATGATCTTATTTTTTTATTTATTTATTTATTTATTTATTTATTATTTATTGTTACCTACAGGCCCCAGAAGAGCATGAGTAGGGGGGGTTCAGATCACAATCACATAAAAAGAAATATACGAAGAAAACAAAGAAAATGTACAATGGAAGGGAGACGAACAAACACTATAAGCAAATGCAGGGAAAATGAAAAAAATAAAGCATCGTATACAAAATCAAGAGAGCATATAAATTTGCAGTAGCTCACGAAATTTTGCCGGATCTCTCACAGAAACAATTTCTCCGGAAACAATTTCATCACAGAACCATTTCATTGCTATCATTACTGTATGCGTCTACGATGTAACAAGGACAGTAGTATACAAAAAATAGGGAGGGAATTGAATGCCCTGCCTGCATGGCTGCGCCGTTCACAAGATCAGGCGCTGCGCTGTGAAGCTTCCTACCGGCCTGCAGAAATTCAAGGGAGCGCACGATAGCGTGGTTCAAGAGGACTTGTGGGGAATACTAGACACACTGGTGTAAAGATGGAGTCACTAATCGTTTAAAGGAAATTATAAAAACTAACAAGGTAGTTAAAAGTGGGAAAAACAGGTATCCAAGCCCACAGTGGTGAAACGTGGACTTAGGCAGGCGTGCCCACTGTCACCCTTCTTATTCATGATGTACCTACAAGGATTAGAGGCCAAATTAGAGGCAAGGGGACTTGGCTTCAACCTCTCTTTAGTCAAACAAGGAAAACTCATTGATCAGGCACTACCAGCATTAATCTACGCAGATGATATAGTGCTAATGGCCGACAACAAAGAAGATTTGCAGAGGTTGATGGACATCTGCGGTAATGAGGGAGATAGGTTAGATTTTAGATTCAGTTAGAAAAATCAGTAGTCATGATTTTTAATGATAACAAAGGTAGTGAGCTTAGAATACAGGAAGTCACTAGAGATAACAGATAAATACAAATAACTGGGCGTATGGATAAGCAATGGGACCGAGTACCTGAGGGAACACGAAATATGCGTGACGACTAAAGTAACAGGAATGCAGCAGTGATGAAAAATAGGGCACTGTGGAATTACAATAGGTATAATGTTGTGAGAGGAATATGGAAAGGGGTCATGGTTCTGGGCTGACGTTCGGCAACGCGGTCTTGTGCATGAGGTCAGAAGTTCAAGCAAGATTAGAATTAGGCAACGTGAAATATGTAGGCTTGCTTTAGGAGCTCACGGGAATACACCAAATCAGGGAGTACAAGGTGATATGGGATGGACATCATTTGATGGCAGGGAAGCTAGCAGCAAGATAAAATTTGAGAAGCGATTGAGAGAAATGGGGGAGGAGCGTTGGGCTATGAAGGTTTTCAGCTACTTGTACATGAAGAATGTCAATACAAAATGGGGAAGCGAACCAGGAAATTGACTGGTAAATACTTAGAAAACAGCAGGTGGCCAAACCAGAAGACTGGTTTAAAAAGGAACTGCAGTTAAAAAGGAACTGCAGTCGAGTTAAAAGGAACTGCGGAAACGGAGACTGACATGTGGAGAATTGGCATGATTAAGAAGTCCGCACTAGAGATCTATCGAACTTTTAAGCAGGAAATTGCCAAAGAAGAATCCATGATTATACTCAGGGTAGTTCTCTACTGTTTGAGGCCAGGACGGGAGTATTGCGAACCAAGACATATCGGGCCAAATATGAAGAGGTAGACACAATATGCAGTGCGTGCGAGAGAAAGAAAAAACTGCCGAACACTTGAACAACATTTCCTGTCACTACTAATTAAACATTTCCTGTCACTACCCCATGTAGTGCGTGGCACACTTTAAAACATTCATGGCTCTTAAACATTTCGTTTTTAAATACTTGATGTGAGGTACGAAGGTCAACTTGTTGTCCAAGATTAGGCCTAAGAATTTATGCTCCGCATTTACAGACAGACGTTGACCGTTCAGTTCAATGTCGGGTTCTGAGTGCATGCCTCTCTTTCGGGAGAAACAAGACACACGTGCTTTTTGTGGGTTCAGTCGGAATCCGTTTTCCTCTGCCCATTTGGAGACCTTGTTTAAACCTAATTGAACCTGCCGCTCACACGTTGCCAAGTTTGCATGACTTGAAGCCAAGCTGAACGTCGTCGACATATGTACAATAGAACATATTGCGGGGGATGAATAGGTGCAAGGAATTCATTTTGATAAGAAAAAGTGTACAACTAAGTACACCCCCTTGCGGCACGCCTGTTTCCTGGACAAATGTTTCGGAGAGAACACTGCCCACACCGGACACGGATTGTGCGATTGGACAAGTAGCTTTCGATAATAGTAAACATCCTGCCACGCACACCAGATTGGACAGGTCTCTTAATATTCCGAATCTCCATGTCGTATCATAGGCTTTTTCGATGTCGAGGAACACAGAAAGAAAGTATTGTTTGTGCACAAAGGCATCTCGGATCTGTGCCTCGATACGCACAAGATGGTCAGTGGTGGATCTACCCTCTCGAAACCCGCATTGGAATGGGTCGAGCAGATTGTTCGTTTCAAGGTAATGTACAAGTCTGCGGTTATCATTTTTTCAAAAGTTTACACATGCAACTTGTAAGTGCGATTGGCCTGTAACTACTAACGGAAGATGGATCCTTGCTTTGCTTTAAAATCGGAATAATAATGGCTTCTTTCCACGCAGAAGGGATTTCACCGGAAAACCAGATAGAGTTATACAGGGAAGCAGGGTTTTTTGTGTTTCAGAAGGCAGTTGTTTTAATATTTCGTATACTATACTGTCCGAACCTGGAGCTGATTTATTACAAACATGTAGCGATGCTTGTAACTCGGCCAAACTGAAAGGGTTGTTGCACGACTCATGTTTAGAGGATTTTCGCTGAAGTTTCTCTTTTTCGATTTTTCTTTTGTGTCGTTGAAAAGCTGCAGTATAATGCGACGAACTAGACACCTCTTCGAAGTGGGCACCGAGGAAGTTCGCCTGGTCTTCCAAGGTGTCCCCTTGTGTGTCTACGAGAGGTAGTGAAGATGCGTGTCGTCCTGTTACCTTGCGAACCATGTTCCAGACTTTAGTTTTGTGTATATGAAGTGATGCCTGATAAAAAACTTGAGCCAGCTTCTCTCCTAGCCTGCCGGCGCGTTCTCCTGCCTTGGGACTTGATTTTCTTAAAACTTTCAAGATTCTCTGCCGTCGGTGAGTCCCGTAGCAATCTCCACGCTTTGTTCTGTTGTTTGCGTGCATTGCGACATTCAGTATTCCACCATGGGACACGTCGCTTGCCAGGCAGTCCTGAAGTTTGCGGGATGCATTTCATCGCAGCGTCGGTCAGAAAAGAAGAAAAGTATTGTACAGCTGCATCTATGTTTAAACCAGATAGGTCAGTCTAACTTAAATGACTAATCTGCGAGAACTGTTCCCAATCAGCTTTGCCAGTGATCCATCTGGGGACCTGTGGGTGATATTCATTTGATATGGGTGTGCTTAGCGTTACGGGAAAGTGGTCACTTCCGTAAGGGTTATTGATGACATTCCATGTCAGTAAAGAAGGAGGGATGGTGAGACAATGCTAAGGTCTATTGACGAGTAGGTATTGCTGGCAAGGCAGTAATATGTGGGCTCTTTCCGATTCAAAAGGCACGCGCCAGAAGTAAAAAGGAACTGTTCGATCAGGCGACCTCGAGCATCGCAGCGAGAGTCACCCCATAGATTGCTATGTGCATTGAAATCTGATGATGATGTTTAGAGTTTAATGCCGCAAGGCCGACTAAGGGCAAAGAGCGCCAAACAGAAGTGATTACATTAAAGTGACAAGGAAGTAAAAGAACATCTCAGTAAAAATAGACAAAGTAAAACACAACGTAATGGAAGATGACTGGTCTAAAGGGCCAGGTTGTCAAGCATGATAAGAAATGAGATGTAAAATTTCACGTCGGTAAGAAATTCTAAAACGCGTTTGACTGAAAACAGTGCTTCGTCTCCTATGAAGTGTGACGGGTGTGGTGGAATATGTCGCGTGTGTAGTTGTGGGAAGTATTTACGTCGTGTTGTGTCAAGTGCCTTACATTGTATCAGGATGTGGATCACGGATAGGGCCTCTCCGCACCTGCTGCACAGAGGTCTTGGAGACCCAGTGAGAAGGTGCGAGTGCGTTGCATGAGTGTGCCCTATCCGTAATCTGGCCAAGGCGACTTCAGTGTATCTATTACGTGCGTCGGTGGTGTATGGTCCCAAATGTGGTTTTATTACGTGTAACTTGTTGTCTGTTTGTTCACTCCAGTGTGTTTGCCATGTTTTACGAAGTTGTTGTCTGATGTGTGGTTTCACGTCGGTGTAGGGTAATGTGGTTATGTCTACTGTATTTAGGAGTGTAGCAGCAGCAGCCATTCGATCCGCGCTTCTTCCCGGCTATACCACAGTGGCCAGGGACCCAACAAAGAACCAGTTCAAGGTTGCGTACATACACAGACATAACAGCTTTGACAATTAGATTGACAACATGGTTTTTCGAAGGCATTGTTGACGACAGTGCCCGCACAACACTGAGGGAGTCTGTATAGATAATGGATTGTGTGATGTCGCTTTGAAGTATATGATTAACAACAAGAACACCATACGCCTCTGCGGTAAAGATACTAGTATGACTATTCAGCGTTTTAGTGACACTAAGGCCGGGTCCATGCGCAGCGCAGGACACAGAGGTGGCAGTTCTAGAGGCGTCCGTATAAAATTCAGCACATTGATACTTATGCTGCAGATGCAAGAAATGCTGCAGAATAGCACATGTGGGAGCTCGTTTTTATCTATATGTGTAAAAGATGTGTCACATAAAACAGCGCGGAGATGCCATGGTGCTATAAAATCTGTTGGAGAACTTTGGATGGTGTCTAGAAAAGAGACAGAAAGCTCTGACGCTTCCTCTCTAGCTCTGTAGGAGAAAGACGCAGAGAACGATGGTCGGTTTAAAAGGAGTTCAGTCATGACGTATCATAAAAAACTGATTTAAAAGGATGGTGAGGCATGGATGAAAGTTAAAAGCATAAAGGAGATCTGTGTATGCTCGCTGACGTTGCAGGTTCCATTTGTTACACTCCACATAGAGGCTTTCGACCGGACTAGTCCGGAATGCACCACACGCCAGGCGGAGCCCCAGATGGAGTACCGGGTCCAGCATTTTGAGGGATGTTTACTTGCTGACCCATAAAACAACGCTACCATAGTCCAATCGCGAACCTATTAGGCTGGTAAAAACACGTAATAAAAGTTGTTTGTCAGCACCAAAAGAATGTGCGAGAGAACCTTCATGATAGTCAGTGTTTTTAAGCATTTATGTTTTAGTTGTTTTATGTGTGGGATGAATGTCAGCTTTTCGTCAAAGATTATTCCTAAAAACTTGTGTTCCTTTTTGACGGGAATTGACACACCATTAAGATGAATGTCAGGATCCGGCCGGATACCACGCCTCTTAGAAAAAGAACACAAGTGCACTTCCCCGGATTAAATTTAAACCCGTTCCTATCTGCCCAGCCAGCTAGCTTGCTAACACCAAGCTGTACTTGGCGCTCGCAGACAGATAGGTTACAAGACTTAAAGATAATTGTACGTCGTCTACATAAATTAAGCAGGAAATCGACGGTGGCAATGCCTTCCTCAGTGAGTTCATTTTCACAATGAAAAGGGTGCAACTTAAAACTCCACCTTGTGGCACTCCATTTTCCTGAACATAAACTCTAGATAGTGCAGTTCCAACACGCACGCGAAACGTTCTTTCGGACATGTAACTGGCAAGCGTGTTGAACATGTTACCCGAAATGCCAAAAGACTTGAGATCAATGAGGATACCATACCTCCAAGCAGTATCATACGCCTTTTCTAAATCAAAAAATACTGTCATGCAGTACTGCTTGTGGAGGAAAGCATCTTTTACATATGCCTCTAATGCAACGAGTTGATCGTTGGTAGATCGCCCCGCCCTGAAGCCTGCCTGGCAGCCCTCGAGAAGACCGTTGAACTCGAGAAAGTACACAAGTCTCCTGTTTATTATCTTCTCGAAGAGCTTACACAGGCAGCTAGTCAGGGCAATGGGACGATAACTGGCAGGAGAGGAAGGGTCCTTCCCTTCCTTTAGGAAAGCTACTACTATGGCCTCCCTCCAAGAGCGAGGAATGTGCCCCAAAAGCCATATTTTATTGTATAGGTGTAAGAGTGTTTCAAGAGTGTCTGGGTGTAGGTGCTGTATCATGGTGTATGTAACCTTATCTGCACCTGGAGCTGAAGGTTTGCACGTGCTCAAGGCAGCCCTCAACTCATAGAGAGTGAATTCAGAGTTGTAAGAACTGTTCGATTTCTCTTTGTCGTGTAAGGGCTTTTTTTCCAACAGATGTTTTGTGTTTCATGAAAGTGTTTGTGTAGTGTGCTGAGCTGGACACGTGTTGGAAGTGTTGTGCGAGTGTGTTAGCCTGGTCTTCCAGTGTGTCCCTGTTGTACTAACCAGGGGCAGGCTGTGTGTCTGTTGTCCTTTTAGTTTGCGTATTCGTGTCCAGACTTTGTGTGTGTCAGTGTATGAGTTGATGGAAGTGAGGAAGGTGCGCCAGCTGTCCCTTTTCGCCTCACGACGCACTCGCTTCCCAAAAGCCTTTGCCCGTTTAAACGAAATGAGGTTGTCCGACGTGGGGTACCGGCGAAGGACACCCCACGCTTTGTTCTGGGCCTGTCGCGCCCGCCTGCAGTCCTCGTTCCACCAGGGCCGCCTTGGGTTGCAGGACGCACTGGAGGCCAGGGGAATGGACTTTCTCGGCGGCGTCAAGGATGTGCGCCGTGATGAGTTGGGCGGCTTCCTCCACGTGTAGGTGTTCTATGGATGTGTGGTGTAGTTGAGATGTTTGTGTGAATGTGCTCCAGTTTGCTTTTGATTCATTAAACCTTTTATGGGAAGATGAACTGCTCGGGCCTGTACCTAGATACGTTAATGAGGTGGGGAAATGGTCACTACCATATGGGTCCGTGCCCACACCCCACTCAAGACATGGAAAGAGAGCTGCGGAACCAATAGCCAAGTCAAGATGCGAGTATGTATTGTGTCCTAAGTTATGGTATGTAGGCTGTTTTTTGTTGAAAAGGCATGATCGGAGGATGTAAGAAACTTCTCTATTAGGCGACCTCGGGCATCCGTTCTGGAGGAGCCCCAAAGAGGGTTGTGCGCATTAAGGTCGCCTATGAGGAGTACGGTTCGGGCAGCTGGTCGACCAGCGCCTCGAAGTCAGAGCTCACAAGTGAAAAATCCGGAGAGATGTAAACGGAGCATACCGTTATCAACTTATTAAATATTATTGTACGGATCGCTACAGCCTCGAGGACAGTGTTTAAAGAGATAGGGTGGCATGCTAATGACTTCAGTGCGATAATAGCAACACCTCCTGAGGAGTGGATGCAGCCAACCCTGTCCTTTCTGAATACCATATACCTATTTAAGAAATTTGTGTTTTTAGAATTAAGGTGGGTTTCCTGGAGACACATGATACTTGGCTGTCTGTCATGCAGAATCTCATACACATCGTCCAGGTTTTAAGGAGGCCTCTGCAGTTCCATTGGATTATGTTTTCTGTTCCCATTATTTGAATTTAAGAAGACTGGAGTGTGTGTGTTTGTGTGTGTCATGTGTCGTCTTTCGGGGCTGTTACTCTTGGCTTGGGCTTTTTAGGCCTTCTGAAGGCTTAGCCGTCACAGGCCGCTCCTTGCGCTGCGTGGCAGGCAGGAACGGCCGGACATCCATGTCATCATCAGATGTCCGAGGGGTGCCCGTCGAGCCGGGCCCCCGGACTTGGCCCCCTTTCGGGAGCCCTTCGTTTGAGCCGCCACCCCCGGGGGTGCCACAGGTGGCACGGGCGGTGCGGTGGCGGTGGGATCCGGTGCGGGGCCCGCGGTGTCCATCATCTCGGCACCCTCCAACGCACTGGGGGACGGGAGGCCGAGGCGGGAGCGGCACCGGTCCCGACAGAACTGGTTTGCACCACATCCGCTGCTGCCTCAGCAAGCGGTGTGGCGACAGATTGGGCTGCAAGAGGCAACCCAGGGGGGGGGGGGCGGGGCGGGACCAGTGTCCGACTCGCGGTACTGGGTCCCCGCCGAAACAAGACGCCGCTCCGCCCCCCGGCGAGCTGCGTCGGCGTACCTCCCCAGAGGGAAAGAGGCGAACCTCTTTCGCGCCTCCGGGAAGGTGATGTTCTCTGTGACCTTTATGTTTATTATTTTCTTTTCCAATTGAAACTTCTCGCATTTTCTGGAGTACGCCGCGTGTGGGCCCTGACAGTTGATGCAGAGAAGTTGTTGAGAGCTACAATTATCAGTGGGATGGTCATGTTGGGCGCACTTGGCACAGGTTATTTGGCCCCGACACGAGTTAGTACCATGCCCGAACCTCTGGCACTTGAAACAGCGCCGCGGGTTCGGGATGTACGCTCGGACGGAGCACCGGATAAAGCCTGCATTAATATAATCTGGAAGATTGGACCGATCAAATGTGAGGATTATGTGCTTAGTGGGTATTTCCTTGTCATCTCTTCTGATGGTAATGCGCCGAACTGCCGTCACACCTTGGTTTCGCAGGCCTTCAAGGAGGTCGGCCTCTGTCTCGTTTGCCAGATCTGGCTCCGAAATCACGCCCTGGAAGCTGTTGAGGCTGCGGTGGGGCGTGACTCGAATGGCCAGATCGGCGATGCGGGTTTGAGCAAGGAGCTTGTCGGCCTGGTCCTGTCTACTGAGCTCGACAAGGACTTCGCCAGTTCGTTGTTTTTTGGCCTTGTACGACTCTCCAACAACACTCTCAAGAAACTTTGACACAGGAAATACCAACAGTGAAGAAAGAGGTTTGGATTGGTCGACCGATTCCATCACCATGAAGCGAGAGAAGTTGTTCGGTTTGGGAGGACTCAAGTTAGGTAGTGGTGGGAAAGAAACTTCGGTGCGGCCCCTTTCGGGGGCCGATCACGTTTGGGGGGGGGGGGGTTTGGAAAATGCCATGTGACAGATTGAAAAGCAGGGAACGGGGGTACTTTCGTCGCTCGGTTTACCCTGATGCCGAGAGAGGTCCCGGAGCTCCCTGCCTGGTAGACAGGCAGGGAGCCCTCGGCCGGAGCTTGACCAAGGCTCCGACGGCCACCGTTTACGGCTTCTACCCTTACCTAAAACCACCTCGCCACGATTGGGCACAGCTTGTGTTGGGAGCTCGGGGTCCGCGGTGTCGCCACTCACCGTCACCTAGATTACTCAAGGTTCCCCGTGCGGGTGCATTGAAATCTCCAAGGAGGATATAAGGTTCTGGAAGTTTATCTATTAGGGACTGGAATTCACGTTTTTCAAGATGGTAGTGTGGAGGTATGTAGACAGAGCAGATGGTCACGAGTTTGTTCAGGAGGACTACACGAATAGCCACTGCTTCAAGAGATGTTTCGAGTGGTAGATGAGTACATGCAATCCTTGATTTACTATAATAGCCACACCACCAGATGACGTGACGGCTTCATTCCTGTCCTTTCGAAAAATGATATACTGGCGTAGAAAATTAGTGATCTTGGGTTTTAGGTGTGTTTCTTGTACACACAGCACTTTTGGTGACTGTTTATGTAAAAGTTCTTGAATATCGTCAAGGTTTCTCAGTAGTCCTCTGACATTCCACTGTAAAATTTGTGTCTCCATTTTTAATGTAGTAAGTGCTGTGTGTACAGAAACGTTGCCTTAAGTTACAGGGCCTGTTGGGGGCCTGTAATACGGGTTTTCTCTTTCTTGCTTCGCTCTAAAGAACTGCGCCTTTCCTCGGCGTGTGGGGCGCCGAAGGGAGTGGCTTGTGTCCATCACCTCTTCTGAGGTGGTGGATCGTGCCTGCTTGGCAGGCACGTTTACGGCAGTTTCGGACCTGACTGTACTTGCAGTGGTCCTGGTCC
>WOVY01013743.1:0-38858 GCA_013436015.1 Rhipicephalus annulatus
ACAAACAAAAGAAACAGAAGTATGCAAATGAATATTATTCCCCTAATTCAGCTGGAATGGATGTAGTTTTCACCAATTCTGTGTGTTAAGTCAATATGGATGAGTAACTCCATAAAGTAGCTTTTTCTCATAACAGTGTTTACTCTATTGTAACACAAGGAGCGACTTTATAGCCCTAGAAGGAAAAATAGAATCTTCAGTATTTGAGAAAATGTGAGGCTCTACCTTAAAAAAACAATAATCTGGAAAAGAACTCATTACATTCGTAAAAAAAAAAGGTAGCACAGTTGATCCCTTTACAAGAGACACTGATGTAACAGACAAACGGGATAAGAGCACCAGTGTGCAGCCAGGCGACATTTGGCCCATCATGCATCAGGCACTCCGTAGATGCGCCTGTGCAGCCGGGAGTCAAGCATGCTGAGCAAGACTGTTGACCACTGTACAATGACACATTGCCACAAAATTTCAAAACTTCATTTCACAGACTTCTGCAAAAGCTTCTTACACTCTTGCATAATTTTTGCACACGCTTCTCTCATTCTTGCGTGATTTTCGTCAGAACATATAAGTGTTGGAAGTTGTATGTCCCCAAAACTTGCACTACAAATAGCATACATTAAAGTCTATCACTTAATACGTGCATAGTGTACAATGAAAGGAAACTCACGCATGGTTTGCTCCGAGCCTTCCCCGTGCGGTGCTCTCTTGAGCCTTGGAGAGCACTGTACAGCTAGAGCAAAGTAGCATCAATCCAGTGTCAATGGCAGTTAACAAGACAACAAAACTAACCCCCATATTCATAAACGCTCCCCGACTCGACTTTCACCCTTCACTTGACAGATTTGAGCACTGTGCCGCTGCTCGTTTGAAAGCGACGCTGCGCTACTCGAGAATCACAGCAGATTATTGCTGACATGCAGCAATTTTCTCTGCTTAGAGACGGCGCTCCCATCAGCCATCTCAAGTGAAGGTGACGTTTGAGTGGAGGGACGTTCTAGAATACGGGGGTAAGATTGGTTGCAAGAACACTACAATAGACACACTTAATTTTACACTTCATCTATATTGTACAGCTACACACATTCTGCATCCTTATAATGCAACATTACATACAGGCTTATAAAGTAAAACACTGTAGGCTGCTCAAATAACACCTACACAAAAAAATTACCCAAAAGTGGCCATGCGCAAAGTACTTTTATTTGAAACTCGCAAAACTTTTGCGGTGATGGAGAATAAATAAGACAGGTTACGCTTGGAGGCACATGAACCTTCGCAGCTTTCATGAAGTACAATAAACAATATGGTATGTGTGTGTGTATGTACGCATGAAGCTTCAGCCTTTACATACGGTTTCTTGAAAGAATCGACTATGAATTTTATGGCACCTGTGTCCTTCAGCGCAATTGAAAGCCTGCTGATCAGTGTGTGCAATTGTGGAATAGTTACATGGAAAATGGCGTGAAACACCTAAATCCAATTTTTCTAGCTAGGAAATATGCAGCTGTGTATACACAACACATGCTGCAAACAGTGGGAGTGGGACCACAAGAGTGATTGAGTGTAAGCGGCAGTATTCCACATTCATGCACCCCGCCATTTTCAACTGTTGCCCAAAAGCAGCACCACTTCAGCGTGCTACTTTTTTTTACATCATAAACAGCACGAATACAGCGAGGATAAAAACAACATATGCAATTAAATTTTGAGCACTATTTATGGTGCACATGATTGATTGATTGATATGTGGGGTTAAATGTCCCAAAACCACTATATGATTATGATAGAGCGCCGTAGTGGAGGGCTCAGGAAATTTAGACCACCTGGGGTTCTTTAACGTGCACCTAAATCTGAGCACACGGGCCTACAACATTCCCGCCTCCATCGGAAATGCAGCCGCCGCAGCCGGGATTCGAACCCGCGCCCTGCGGGTCAGCAGCTACCTTAGCCACTAGACCACCGCGGCGAGGATGGTGCGCATGAAAAAAAAAAGGCCTTTGTACAACGACGAATTCATAATTTGCCTTCATGGGCCTTCTGTTAGGCTGCACCACATAACAGATTTTTTGTGGCTTTCAAAAGAGATTTGATAAAAATAATAACCGTGTTTACTCTCGTCATGAGCGCACTCACTAAGTCACCCTCATTTCAGTCGCCAAAATTTCAATTTTTTTTCTTCCACATATTAAACACACACCTTACGTTAATCCGCTGAAGTCCCACGGGCTCCCCCCCCTCCCCCCCTTGCCGCCTTTGCTCGTTTGCCACGTGCCATTTTATTTTTGTTTCTATTTGTTCACGGAACGTCCCCTGTCTTTTTTAATTATCTCTTGTAACATATGTGGCATTATCTTGTTCCCGAGGTGCCACAGGTGCTCTGCTATGTAGATGCACTATTAAACTAGTATTTTTGATCAACTGTGCATTTCTGATGTTTACCTTGCAAGTACGTAAAACTGGCATGCTTCTTGATCTACGATACACATGTGGCTTGTCTCACTTTGAAGGAGAGAGTTAGCATACAATGGTGTAAATGCTTAGAATTTGAAATATTGAGCCAGCAGCACACCGGAGATGATCATATGGGTAAAGAAACGAGTGCTGCCTTATTACTGGCAAGTTGTCACTTATATGTACAAATAAATTTTGCCAGCTAAAAAAAGTACAAAAGCACAGCGAGGCTATGATGTGGTTTCAACCTGTGGATTCGCTTCATTTATCACGCCATATGATGAAGCTTCCTTTGGTAAAACTGCTCAGATAAGAAAAAAAAGTTTGCTGTCCAATACAGCAACTATACAAAGTGTGCACGTGCATCTCGCAGCGCCTTTTCGTCACTTCCGAAATGCGCCACCAACATGCCCGGGCACCAACCGAATCTATCGCCTACAACTGCCATGTTGTCTCCTCGTGCTTGCACCCGTTTAGTTTTGCCTCACGATGCAAGTTTGAGAAATTATGAGCTGCTAGTGAGGCAAGTTGATTTAGTAGTCCACGCAGAGGGAGCAGAGCTTAGGGTGTTTCTTCGCTGAAAGTTATAACCTAAAATTGAGAACGCATATTCCGATTTTCCTAAAAGTACCAGCGTATTTGGCTGGTGCAGATTAACAAAAGCTTCCTGAAGAAACTTTGCAATATTTGCATCTTCAGGTGCAACTTCATTACGGGTAAGTGCTATAGCCAAGTATTTACCTGCAAACAGTTATAGCTTACCAAGATACTGTACATACAAACTTGTCCGCAGTTAAAATCATGATGGCGAGGAAGGCGGTTAAAATCGTGATGGCAATCGCGGAGATTTGGTATTGCATTGAAACAAACTATAAAGAATGGGAAACAATATTAGTTCACTTTGAAGTATAGCCGATCGGTTCAAGTTGGGCGTCAGGACTCTTTTAATTAGTCAATTAATTCTATACACGGTCTATATCCTGTTCAGTGACTGCACTGTACATTAGCGTACAACAAAAGCAAAATACAAGTCAAAAGTGTGTTAAAGCATACGTGAAAAATAAAGTGATGACTGGCATTACCGCGGCACACACCACGCAAAGTCGCTATCTGCCTTGTATAATATTTTCCTCGACTATTTCCACAAATTGCAATCAAAGAGGCTCAAGCTCAACATCAGCACTGTTTAAACACTTGGGGGGGGGGGGGGGGCATTGCTACTTTGGTGCGTAGGCCGTGACAATATATTCATAATATTATATCTCTTGTAAACTTGCCTAGCTCTGCACGACTAGTTTTTGATGGGAGGCAGCGGCGCTTCGTACATCCACTCTTAAAATTGCGGCTCGAGAGATTTTGAGCTTTCACTTGTTTTTGGGACAGGCAATTTGTAGTGAAAGCAAGATAATAGGCCCTCATAGGTTGTGGCGGGCAGCCGGTGTACGCCGTGGCTGGTGTATGTGTCGCACATCTTGATTATCTGGTCTTGTATCGAGTGAACGAGCGAGGCCTTCCTAATCCAATGAGCTCGTTAAAGTAAGACAACAAAAAACCACAATGCTTCCACATCGTTCACAGCAACAGATGACGAGCCCCAAACAAACCGCACTACAGCACGTGAACTGCCGTAGGTACCCAGGAAGTTACCCGGGCATGGCGGGAGAGGGCGACAACGGCAGAAGTGACATCACAAGAACACTATGTATAAAGGGGACATTTAAAGACTTTTTTCCCATTTTTAAACTTCGTGCACTGTTCTGTCACAATTTATAGCTCAGAATAGTTGTATTTTGAAAAGGGCACTAATTCATAAGCCCAATGGTTCAAGGATGGGTGCATTTAGGGGGCCCATTCTACGTTTTAATTATGCCCTTCAAGAACTTGCATACAGGGCCAAAGTCCTGTTTCAGAAAGAACACGCTAGTGCGTGGCCAGCAGTCTGTCAAGCATTAGTGCTGGTGAGATTTGGAAATGCAGCGCATGAGCATCCTCATCTGCTACTTCTCTGCTCATGCTCTCGGGGCTTACTTGCGAGGCACGGTCCTTCGCATTTTTCATTTTCACACTGTAAATCAACTGATACCAACTCTGCCTTCCATTATTTAATAAACCAATATTTGATGGTCACGAGGACGAGCTTAAAATGTTTGCTACATCAGACCTGAACAGCATTTTGAGTCATAGAAACTTGCTAGTTGCAGCGAGCATTATGCGAAAAATATGATGTGCTTTACGGTGACAACTTGCAAAACACTGCAGCAACGATTAAAATCGTGCATTTTTTGTGCTCACAGGAAATCCCTGAAGCAGGAGGCACTGGGCTAGATAAATTGCGCAGCTAAAATACGGATGCGCTTTCCAATGCTGTCATGCGTACAGGCGGAGAAATGGCAGACAAAACTGGGCGCACCCCGATTCTATGCGCATGCGTCCCATTCACAAGCCTCGCTGCCAGTTAGCACCACATGGCTCACTGTCCATGAGCTTGCTTGTTTCCTGTAACAGTAGACCATACGGTACACCTATCCAAAAACGAGGATAGAATGTATATAATGCAGCATCTGATGAAGCCATGACGATGTGTTGCTGATGAAATCTGGAACTCTAGTTAGTACCCTTATTGTTAACCATCCGACCAACTAGCAAAAAAAATTGCGACTGAAATGATGGCATCTACACCTGCCCTTAAAGGGACACTGAACAAAGTTTTTGCCGCCGAGATTTTCAGCCAAAGCAAAAGATTGGGCCATGAAATTCATAGACAATAATAATTTCAAGCAGAAACTACGAAAAAATACTGAATTTAATGAGCCTTTTCCAAAATGCCGCGTCTAGCTCTTAGACGCGGCGTTTTCTAAAAGGTCGCGACATTTATTTTTCAAGTTTTTTTTTGTTATTCAAGACAAACCTACGGTGCATTGTTCACAGAAAACAAAATTGCCTCGGTAAGATTTCTTTGCGAGCAGCTTACTAATTTTAAGGCAGGCGCGTTGATTCGTCAACTGAAGGATGCGAGTGATCGATCTTGCCTGCTAGTGGCTAGGCGACAAAGGCTTTACCTCATGTCCTGGTGTAGCTAAGTCACGCAAATGGAGCAGAAAATGTGCATTATCATTTATTTCACCTAAATATCACACGTATGTGACTTATTGCCGGTGAAAGGTGATCGGGATGAAGTCGACAAGTTGCAAATCTGAACAAGAATTCACTCGAATGAAAAACCAACCTATACTGACGTGCATGGTGAAGTCGAACACGTCGTCCGTCAATGTTGTCGCTGATGCCCGAAGGAAAAGAGAAGAGGACAAGCGACGGGGTCGTCTCTTTCTATAAAGTCGGCGGAACTGCCAGAACGGCCAACACAAAAGGCATCGGGTTGACATTCCTCCATCTGGGCATCAGTCGCTCCACCCGGGCATGCAGCTGGCAGCTGCTACTGGTTCTACTACTATCCTCTTCCCGACATTGCAGTGTTGCTGCCATACTCGCGAACTTTTTAAATTAAACCACGCAATCATGTATTATCGTGCGCCATACTAAACTTAAAAACAGTGCGCCGGTACATGAGATCACGAAGCGCGGTCCACGCCATCACAAGAGCAAGTAAAGAAATGAACAAAGAAAACAAAAATGTATAAAATATTTTGTCTCAATACGATCCGCAATCCAGTTTCCTGCTGCGGCTTTTGGCTCTGTATGAACGGCCAAGCCAGTGCCAAGCCAAGCTTGCGTCCCTGATCAGCTGTTTGTTTCCGTCGAGAATTCAACAGTGAACTGGCAATTTGTTTAGATGATATTGCTAAAGGGCTTGAAATGGAATATTTCTCTACGTACTACTGCTGTACTTTTCCTCTTTGTTTCCTGATCACAGTGATGAGATTGAGGAGGTTACAATTTAGAAAAAAGCAATTGCAGCTCGAGCATTGCTAGTATCGCTGTTTCGGTAATAAAATGTTACAAAGATTTTGCCCCCCGACCTGCTTGCCGTGTTCGAGCACCCAGTAGAAATTTACGGTGCCGCGTTTGAAAGAGTTGAATAAAATTGCAATATTACGAAAGGAAGGCTCTGAAGCAACATCGCATTTTATCAGGCCTACACCTCCCACACCTAGACGAGTAAAACTCGTCGATATTATCTTGCAAAGCTGTGTATAATATTTAAAACACATTCTTTAGCCCACGATGAATTGTTCTCTCGTGTGGCTTCTCCATTTGCTACTGTCATGTTAACTTACAAAGGCAACTTTCCATATTTAGTCTCTTTAGATGTTGTAAAAGCTTGACACGTGGTGTGTATGCCATACTGATAATTCTCCTCGTAACCTGGGTCCGCCTCTTTAAACAGCGTCGCATTTTATTGTTCGCAATTGTGTTTGTTTTATACTGTAAGCCAGCTGTGTGATTTCATCAATATTCACGAGTGTTCCCTGACTATACAAACACGTGCGTCTTATTTGGTGCGGTGCACGTTTGTATGTAGCAAAAAATGTCATTTCGTCAGCGTGTGTCTGCATACACTTGCATGCCCTGCAGTACGTGTACATAATTAATGCAGTAAGGACTGCAATGCATAGCCTTGCATGGGACATATATTCCATGCACCCTCAGAGAAATGTTGTTTGTTATGAGCCTACTGTTTATCGTTACATTTTTTTCTTCGTTAAAGTTTCATCTCCATATAAAGCAGCTGTATACAGGCACGAGCTTCAGCAGCTTCCTCGTTGTTCTATTTTAAATAAAAACACCAAGCCTACCCGAATCAATGATCTTTATTTATTTATTTATTTATTTATTTATTTATTTATTTATTTATTTATTTATTTATGTTACCCTACAGGCCCCAGAAGAGCATTGAGTAGGGGGGGTTACAGAAAAATCACAATCACATAAAAAGAAATATATCGAAGAAAACAAAGAAAATTGTACAATGGAAGGGAGACGAACAAACACTATAAGCAAATGCAGGAAAAAAGAAAATGAAAAAAAAATAAAGCATCGTTATACAAAATCAAGAGAGCATATAAATTTGCAGTAGCTCACAAAATTTGGCCGGATCTCTCACAGAAACAATTTCATCCAGAAACAATTTCATCACAGAAACAATTTCATCATTGCTATCATTACTGTTATGCGTTCTACGATGTACACAAGGACAGTAGTATACAAAAAATAGGGAGGGAATTGAATGCCCTGCCTGCATGGCTGCGCCGTTTCACAAGATCAGGCGCTGCGCTGTGAAGCTTCCTACCGGCCTGCAGAAATTCAAGGGAGCGCACGATAGCGTGGTTCAAGAGGACTTGTGGGGAATACTAGACACACTGGGTGTAAAAGATGGAGTCACTAATCGTTTAAAGGAAATCTATAAAACTAACAAGGTAGTTAAAAAGTGGGAAAAACAGGTATCCAAGCCCACAGTGGTGAAACGTGGACTTAGGCAGGCGTGCCCACTGTCACCCTTCTTATTCATGATGTACCTACAAGGATTAGAGGCCAAATTAGAGGCAAGGGGACTTGGCTTCAACCTCTCTTTAGTGAAACAAGGAAAACTCATTGATCAGGCACTACCAGCATTAATCTATGCAGATGATATAGTGCTAATGGCCGACAACAAAGAAGACTTGCAGAGGTTGATGGACATCTGCGGTAATGAGGGAGATATGTTAGATTTTAGATTCAGTTAGAAAAAATCAGTAGTCATGATTTTTAATGATAACAAAGGTAGTGAGCTTAGAATACAGGAAGTCACGCTAGAGATAACAGATAAATACAAATAACTGGGCGTATGGATAAGCAATGGGACCGAGTACCTGAGGGAACACGAAATATGCGTGACGACTAAAGATAACAGGAATGCAGCAGTGATGAAAAATAGGGCACTGTGGAATTACAATAGGTATAATGTTGTGAGAGGAATATGGAAAGAGGTCATGGTTCCTGGGCTGACGTTCGGCAACCCGGTCTTGTGCATGAGGTCAGAAGTTCAAGCAAGATTAGAAATTAGGCAACGTGAAATATGTAGGCTTGCTTTAGGAGCTCACGGAAATACACCAAACCAGGGAGTACTAGGTGATATGGGATGGACATCATTTGATGGCAGGGAAGCTAGCAGCAAGATAAAATTTGAGAAGCGATTGAGAGAAATGGGGGAGGAGCTTTGGGCTATGAAGGTTTTCAGCTACTTGTACATGAAGAATGTCAATACAAAATGGAGGAAGCGAACCAGGAAATTGACTGGTAAATACTTAGAAAACAGCAGGTGGCCAAACCAGAAAGAACTGGTTTAAAAAGGAACTGCAGTTAAAAAGGAACTGCAGTCGGTTAAAAAGGAACTGCAGGAAACGGAGACTGACATGTGGAGAATTGGCATGATTAAGAAGTCCGCACTAGAGATCTATCGAACTTTTAAGCAGGAAATTGCCAAAGAAAGAATCCATGATTATACTCAGGGTAGTTCTCTACTGTTTGAGGCCAGGACGGGAGTATTGCGAACCAAGACATATCGGGCCAAATATGAAGAGGTAGACACAATATGCAGTGCGTGCGAAGAGAAAGAAAAAACTGCCGAACACTTGACAACATTTCCTGTCACTACTAATTAAACATTTCCTGTCACTACCCCATGTAGTGCGTGGCAACACTTTTAAAACATTCATGGCTCTTAAACATTTCGTTTTTAAATACTTGATGTGAGGTACGAAGGTCAACTTGTTGTCCAAGATTAGGCCTAAGAATTTATGCTCCGCATTTACAGACAGACGTTGACCGTTCAGTTCAATGTCGGGTTCTGAGTGCATGCCTCTCTTTCGGGAGAACAAGACACACGTGCTTTTTTGTGGGTTCAGTCGGAATCCGTTTTCCTCTGCCCATTTGGAGACCTTGTTTAAACCTAATTGAACCTGCCGCTCACACGTTGCCAAGTTGCATGACTTGAAGCCAAGCTGAACGTCGTCGACATATGTACAATAGAACATATTGCGGGGGATGAATAGGTGCAAGGAATTCATTTTGATAAGAAAAAGTGTACAACTAAGTACACCCCCTTGCGGCACGCCTGTTTCCTGGACAAATGTTTCGGAGAGAACACTGCCCACACGGACACGGATTGTGCGATTGGACAAGTAGCTTTCGATAATAGTAAACATCCTGCCACGCACACCAAGATTGGACAGGTCTCTTAATATTCCGAATCTCCATGTCGTATCATAGGCTTTTTCGATGTCGAGGAACACAGAAAGAAAGTATTGTTTGTGCACAAAGGCATCTCGGATCTGTGCCTCGATACGCACAAGATGGTCAGTGGTGGATCTACCCTCTCGAAACCCGCATTGGAATGGGTCGAGCAGATTGTTCGTTTCAAGGTAATGTACAAGTCTGCGGTTTATCATTTTTTCAAAAAGTTTACACATGCAACTTGTAAGTGCGATTGGCCTGTAACTACTAACGGAAGATGGATCCTTGCTTTGCTTTAAAATCGGAATAATAATGGCTTCTTTCCACGCAGAAGGGATTTCACCGGAAAACCAGATAGAGTTATACAGGGAAAGCAGGGTTTTTTGTGTTTCAGAAGGCAGTTGTTTTAATATTTCGTATACTATACTGTCCGAACCTGGAGCTGATTTATTACAAACATGTAGCGATGCTTGTAACTCGGCCAAACTGAAAGGGTTGTTGCACGACTCATGTTTAGAGGATTTTCGCTGAAGTTTCTCTTTTTCGATTTTTCTTTTGTGTCGTTGAAAAGCTGCAGTATAATGCGACGAACTAGACACCTCTTCGAAGTGGGCACCGAGGAAGTTCGCCTGGTCTTCCAAGGTGTCCCCTTGTGTGTCTACGAGAGGTAGTGAAGATGCGTGTCGTCCTGTTACCTTGCGAACCATGTTCCAGACTTTAGTTTCTTGTGTATATGAAGTGATGCCTGATAAAAACTTGAGCCAGCTTTCTCTCCTAGCCTGCCGGCGCGTTCTCCTGCCTTGGGACTTGATTTTCTTAAAACTTTCAAGATTCTCTGCCGTCGGTGAGTCCCGTAGCAATCTCCACGCTTTGTTCTGTTGTTTGCGTGCATTGCGACATTCAGTATTCCACCATGGGACACGTCGCTTGCCAGGCAGTCCTGAAGTTTGCGGGATGCATTTCATCGCAGCGTCGGTCAGAAAAGAAGAAAAGTATTGTACAGCTGCATCTATGTTTAAACCAGATAGGTCAGTCTAACTTAAATGACTAATCTGCGAGAACTGTTCCCAATCAGCTTTGCCAGTGATCCATCTGGGGACCTGTGGGTGATATTCATTTGATATGGGTGTGCTTAGCGTTACGGGAAAGTGGTCACTTCCGTAAGGGTTATTGATGACATTCCATGTCAGTAAAGGAAGGAGGGATGGTGAGACAATGCTAAGGTCTATTGACGAGTAGGTATTGCTGGCAAGGCAGTAATATGTGGGCTCTTTCCGATTCAAAAGGCACGCGCCAGAAGTAAAAAGGAACTGTTCGATCAGGCGACCTCGAGCATCGCAGCGAGAGTCACCCCATAGATTGCTATGTGCATTGAAATCTGATGATGATGTTTAGAGTTTAATGCCGCAAGGCCGACTAAGGGCAAAGAGCGCCAAACAGAAGTGATTACATTAAAGTGACAAGGAAGTAAAAGAACATCTCAGTAAAAATAGACAAAGTAAAACACAACGTAATGGAAGATGACTGGTCTAAAGGGCCAGGTTGTCAAGCATGATAAGAAATGAGATGTAAAAATTTCACGTCGGTAAGAAATTCTAAAACGCGTTTGACTGAAAACAGTGCTTCGTCTCCTATGAAGTGTGACGGGTGTGGTGGAATATGTCGCGTGTGTAGTTGTGGGAAGTATTTACGTCGTGTTGTGTCAAGTGCCTTACATTGTATCAGGATGTGGATCACGGATAGGGCCTCTCCGCACCTGCTGCACAGAGGTCTTGGAGACCCAGTGAGAAGGTGCGAGTGCGTTGCATGAGTGTGCCCTATCCGTAATCTGGCCAAGGCGACTTCAGTGTATCTATTACGTGCGTCGGTGGTGTATGGTCCCAAATGTGGTTTTATTACGTGTAACTTGTTGTCTGTTTGTTCACTCCAGTGTGTTTGCCATGTTTTACGAAGTTGTTGTCTGATGTGTGGTTTCACGTCGGTGTAGGGTAATGTGGTTATGTCTACTGTATTTAGGAGTGTAGCAGCAGCAGCCATTCGATCCGCTGCTTCGTTCCCGGCTATACCACAGTGGCCAGGGACCCAACAAAGAACCAGTTCAAGGTTGCGTACATACACAGACATAACAGCTTTGACAATTAGATTGACAACATGGTTTTTCGAAGGCATTGTTGACGACAGTGCCCGCACAACACTGAGGGAGTCTGTATAGATAATGGATTGTGTGATGTCGCTTTGAAGTATATGATTAACAACAAGAACACCATACGCCTCTGCGGTAAAGATACTAGTATGACTATTCAGCGTTTTAGTGACACTAAGGCCGGGTCCATGCGCAGCGCAGGACACAGAGGTGGCAGTTCTAGAGGCGTCCGTATAAAATTCAGCACATTGATACTTATGCTGCAGATGCAAGAAATGCTGCAGAATAGCACATGTGGGAGCTCGGTTTTTATCTATATGTGTAAAAGATGTGTCACATAAAACAGCGCGGAGATGCCATGGTGCTATAAAATCTGTTGGAGAACTTTGGATGGTGTCTAGAAAAGAGACAGAAAGCTCTGACGCTTCCTCTCTAGCTCTGTAGGAGAAAGACGCAGAGAACGATGGTCGGTTTAAAAGGAGTTCAGTCATGAACGTATCATAAAAAACTGATTTAAAAGGATGGTGAGGCATGGATGAAAGTTTAAAAGCATAAAGGAGATCTGTGTATGCTCGCTGACGTTGCAGGTTCCATTTGTTACACTCCACATAGAGGCTTTCGACCGGACTAGTCCGGAATGCACCACACGCCAGGCGGAGCCCCAGATGGAGTACCGGGTCCAGCATTTTGAGGGATGTTTTACTTGCTGACCCATAAACAACGCTACCATAGTCCAATCGCGAACCTATTAGGCTGGTAAAAACACGTAATAAAAGTTGTTTGTCAGCACCAAAAGAAATGTGCGAGAGAACCTTCATGATAGTCAGTGTTTTTAAGCATTTATGTTTTAGTTGTTTTATGTGTGGGATGAATGTCAGCTTTTCGTCAAAGATTATTCCTAAAAACTTGTGTTCCTTTTTGACGGGAATTGACACACCATTAAGATGAATGTCAGGATCCGGCCGGATACCACGCCTCTTAGAAAAAAGAACACAAGTGCACTTCCCCGGATTAAATTTAAACCCGTTCCTATCTGCCCAGCCAGCTAGCTTGCTAACACCAAGCTGTACTTGGCGCTCGCAGACAGATAGGTTACAAGACTTAAAAGATAATTGTACGTCGTCTACATAAATTAAGCAGGAAATCGACGGTGGCAATGCCTTCCTCAGTGAGTTCATTTTCACAATGAAAAGGGTGCAACTTAAAACTCCACCTTGTGGCACTCCATTTTCCTGAACATAAACTCTAGATAGTGCAGTTCCAACACGCACGCGAAACGTTCTTTCGGACATGTAACTGGCAAGCGTGTTGAACATGTTACCCGAAATGCCAAAAGACTTGAGATCAATGAGGATACCATACCTCCAAGCAGTATCATACGCCTTTTCTAAATCAAAAAATACTGTCATGCAGTACTGCTTGTGGAGGAAAGCATCTTTTACATATGCCTCTAATGCAACGAGTTGATCGTTGGTAGATCGCCCCGCCCTGAAGCCTGCCTGGCAGCCCTCGAGAAGACCGTTGAACTCGAGAAAGTACACAAGTCTCCTGTTTATTATCTTCTCGAAGAGCTTACACAGGCAGCTAGTCAGGGCAATGGGACGATAACTGGCAGGAGAGGAAGGGTCCTTCCCTTCCTTTAGGAAAGCTACTACTATGGCCTCCCTCCAAGAGCGAGGAATGTGCCCCAAAAGCCATATTTTATTCTATAGGTGTAAGAGTGTTTCAAGAGTGTCTAGGTGTAGGTGCTGTATCATGGTGTATGTAACCTTATCTGCACCTGGAGCTGAAGGTTTGCACGTGCTCAAGGCAGCCCTCAACTCATAGAGAGTGAATTCAGAGTTGTAAGAACTGTTCGATTTCTCTTTGTCGTGTAAGGGCTTTTTTCCAACAGATGTTTTGTGTTTCATGAAAGCGTTTGTGTAGTGTGCTGAGCTGGACACGTGTTGGAAGTGTTGTGCGAGTGTGTTAGCCTGGTCTTCCAGTGTGTCCCCTGTTGTACTAACCAGGGGCAGGCTGTGTGTCTGTTGTCCTTTTAGTTTGCGTATTCGTGTCCAGACTTTGTGTGTGTCAGCGTATGAGTTGATGGAAGTGAGGAAGGTGCGCCAGCTGTCCCTTTTCGCCTCACGACGCACTCGCTTCCCAAAAGCCTTTGCCCGTTTAAACGAAATGAGGTTGTCCGACGTGGGGTACCGGCGAAGGACACCCCACGCTTTGTTCTGGGCCTGTCGCGCCCGCCTGCAGTCCTCGTTCCACCAGGGCCGCCTTGGGTTGCAGGACGCACTGGAGGCCAGGGGAATGGACTTTTCGGCGGCGTCAAGGATGTGCGCCGTGATGAGTTGGGCGGCTTCCTCCACGTGTAGGTGTTCTATGGATGTGTGGTGTAGTTGAGATGTTTGTGTGAATGTGCTCCAGTTTGCTTTTGATTCATTAAACCTTTTATGGGAAGATGAACTGCTCGGGCCTGTACCTAGATACGTTAATGAGGTGGGGAAATGGTCACTACCATATGGGTCCGTGCCCACACCCCACTCAAGACATGGAAAGAGAGCTGCGGAACCAATAGCCAAGTCAAGATGCGAGTATGTATTGTGTCCTAAGTTATGGTATGTAGGCTGTTTTTTGTTGAAAAGGCATGATCCGGAGGATGTAAGAAACTTCTCTATTAGGCGACCTCGGGCATCCGTTCTGGAGGAGCCCCAAAGAGGGTTGTGCGCATTAAGGTCGCCTATGAGGATGTACGGTTCGGGCAGCTGGTCGACCAGCGCCTCGAAGTCAGAGCTCACAAGTGAAAAATCCGGAGAGATGTAAACGGAGCATACCGTTATCAACTTATTAAATATTATTGTACGGATCGCTACAGCCTCGAGGACAGTGTTTAAAGAGATAGGGTGGCATGCTAATGACTTCAGTGCGATAATAGCAACACCTCCTGAGGAGTGGATGCAGCCAACCCTGTCCTTTCTGAATACCATATACCTATTTAAGAAATTTGTGTTTTTAGAATTAAGGTGGGTTTCCTGGAGACACATGATACTTGGCTGTCTGTCATGCAGAATCTCATACACATCGTCCAGGTTTTTAAGGAGGCCTCTGCAGTTCCATTGGATTATGTTTTCTGTTCCCATTATTTGAATTTAAGAAGACTGGAGTGTGTGTGTTTGTGTGTGTTCATGTGTCGTCTTTCGGGGCTGTTACTCTTGGCTTGGGCTTTTTAGGCCCTTCTGAAGGCTTAGCCGTCACAGGCCGCTCCTTGCGCTGCGTGGCAGGCAGGAACGGCCGGACATCCATGTCATCATCAGATGTCCGAGGGGTGCCCGTCAAGCCGGGCCCCCCGGACTTGGCCCCCTTTCGGGAGCCCTTCGTTTGAGCCGCCACCCCCGGGGGTGCCACAGGTGGCACGGGCGGTGCGGTGGCGGTGGGATCCGGTGCGGGGCCCGCGGTGTCCATCATCTCGGCACCCTCCAACGCACTGGGGGACGGGGAGGCCGAGGCGGGAGCGGCACCGGTCCCGACAGAACTGGTTTGCACCACATCCGCTGCTGCCTCAGCAAGCGGTGTGGCGACAGATTGGGCTGCAAGAGGCAACCCAGGGGGGGGGGGGGGCGGGGGCGGGACCAAGTCCGACTCGCGGTACTGGGTCCCCGCCGAAACAAGACGCCGCTCCGCCCCCCGGCGAGCTGCGTCGGCGTACCTCCCCAGAGGGAAAGAGGCGAACCTCTTTCGCGCCTCCGGGAAGGTGATGTTCTCTGTGACCTTTATGTTTATTATTTTCTTTTCCAATTGAAACTTCTCGCATTTTCTGGAGTACGCCGCGTGTGGGCCCTGACAGTTGATGCAGAGAAGTTGTTGAGAGCTACAATTATCAGTGGGATGGTCATGTTGGGCGCACTTGGCACAGGTTATTTGGCCCCGACACGAGTTAGTACCATGCCCGAACCTCTGGCACTTGAAACAGCGCCGCGGGTTCGGGATGTACGCTCGGACGGAGCACCGGATAAAGCCTGCATTAATATAATCTGGAAGATTGGACCGATCAAATGTGAGGATTATGTGCCTAGTGGGTATTTCCTTGTCATATCTTCTGATGGTAATGCGCCGAACTGCCGTCACACCTTGGTTTCGCAGGCCTTCAAGGAGGTCGGCCTCTGTCTCGTTTGCCAGATCTGGCTCCGAAATCACGCCCTGGAAGCTGTTGAGGCTGCGGTGGGGCGTGACTCGAATGGCCAGATCGGCGATGCGGGTTTGAGCAAGGAGCTTGTCGGCCTGGTCCTGTCTACTGAGCTCGACAAGGACTTCGCCAGTTCGTTGTTTTTTGGCCTTGTACGACTCTCCAACAACACTCTCAAGAAACTTTGACACAGGAAATACCAACAGTGAAGAAAGAGGTTTGGATTGGTCGACCGATTCCATCACCATGAAGCGAGAGAAGTTGTTCGGTTTGGGAGGACTCAAGTTAGGTAGTGGTGGGAAAGAAACTTCGGTGCGGCCCCTTTTCGGGGGCCGATCACGTTTGGGGGGGGGGGGGGGGGTTTGGAAAATGCCATGTGACAGATTGAAAAGCAGGGAACGGGGGTACTTTCGTCGCTCGGTTTACCCTAATGCCGAGAGAGGTCCCGGAGCTCCCTGCCTGGTAGACAGGCAGGGAGCCCATCGGCCGGAGCTTGACCAAGGCTCCGACGGCCACCGTTTACGGCTTCTACCCTTCACCTATAAACACCTCGCCACGGTTGGGCACAGCTTGTGTTGAGAGCTCGGGGTCCGCGGTGTCGCCACTCACCGTCACCTAGATTACTCAAGGTTCCCCGTGCGGGTGCATTGAAATCTCCAAGGAGGATATAAGGTTCTGGAAGTTTATCTATTAGGGACTGGAATTCACGTTTTTCAAGATGGTAGTGTGGAGGTATGTAGACAGAGCAGATGGTCACGAGTTTGTTCAGGAGGACTACACGAATAGCCACTGCTTCAAGAGATGTTTCGAGTGGTAGATGAGTACATGCAATCCCTTGATTTACTATAATAGCCACACCACCAGATGACGTGACGGCTTCATTCCTGTCCTTTCGAAAAATGATATACTGGCGTAGAAAATTAGTGATCTTGGGTTTTAGGTGTGTTTCTTGTACACACAGCACTTTTGGTGACTGTTTATGTAAAAGTTCTTGAATATCGTCAAGGTTTCTCAGTAGTCCTCTGACATTCCACTGTAAAATTTGTGTCTCCATTTTTAATGTAGTTAAGTGCTGTGTGTACAGAAACGTTGCCTTAAGTTACAGGGCCTGTTGGGGCCCTGTAATACGGGTTTTCTCTTTCTTGCTTCGCTCTAAAGAACTGCGCCTTTCCTTCGGCGTGTGGGGCGCCGAAGGAGTATGGCTTGTGTCCATCACCTCTTCTGAGGTGGTGGATCGTGCCTGCTTGGCAGGCACGTTTACGGCAGTTTCGGACCTGACTGTACTTGCAGTGGTCCGTGGTCCAGCAGTCTCTGAAGTCTGCTGGGCTTTTTGAATTATATATATATATTATTATATATATATATATAATATATATATATATAACCGAGAGTTTCAGTTAAGGACCTAGCCACTACGAAGGGGGATACTGTTCTGGCTTGCTTGTTAGTTTTTTCACAGTGTATAACGTGGAAATGAGGAAAGGTTTGTCTTGGCCGGATGAAAAATTGATATCTTCGGTGCGTACCCGCTTCGAGGAGGCACGATCACTTAGTAAAGGGAATGCTTTGTGCATGCTAATTGTATGTTGTTCAGTAGCGTTGGCGGCCACCCACCACGGAGCCCAACGAGGGGACGCTCCAAGTTTACGGATGCTGAAATCTGCAGACGCCAGCCGTACAACGCCACTATAACCCAATGCGCCTAGACCAAGGTAGGCTATTTGCACAGGGTTAACCCTAGCCGCCAGGAAGTTTGGAAGTAAATGGAAGAGAATAGAAGACAGGACAGATAAATTGTAAGAGATAAAGACGAAGATGTAGGGAGAGAGAGATAGGAAAAGGCGACTGCCGATTTCCCCGGGGTGGGTCAGCCCAGGGGTGCCGTCTACGTGAAGCCGGGGCTAAAGGGGTGTGTTGCCTCTGCCGGGGGGCCTTAAAGGTCCAAGCACCCAGCGTTGGCTCAACCCCCAGGATCCCCTTTTCCCCGGACACGGCAAAGCCACGCACGGCTAGGCGTGGGAGGGAGTCAAAACTCCCCCGTTAGCTCGGGTCCGTGGTGTCGCTACACACCAAACGCCTACTTGCGCAGGCGCCCCTGCGGGGATTCATTCGAATCATTACTTTCATCGAAGTGTGACACAGTCCCGACCCATACACATGTATTTTAGACCAGATTACTCTAAGCATGGCGAAATCTTGCTCTGCTTAGAGCAGGCGAGCAACCGTACACGCTGCCGAAGTACATGTACGCTTTTTTACATGTCCATGTCCCGTGCCGAGCAGCCTTTTTTTAGGCTGAGCGAGCGCCATTCGTGCTAGCATCGCCATGACCGGTGCAGACTGGTGCAGTCGGCATGAGGGTCTCCGTGGCGTGGAATTTACCCCAACCTCTCTTCGTGCCCTACTCTAGCATGGAGGCGATTGCTAGCATGTCGTCTGCTCACCGTTGCACCGCTGGCCATGCCGGTGGTGTCACGTGGCACCACTGCGTGCTCCCTGGCCCTTAAGTTTTTTCCATCAATGTTTGGAAGACACACGTGCGCATTTGTTGTGCGAGATCTGTGTTAGCCCGTGACGTTGTGTGTGCACTTTGTGTGCGTTTAGTTACTCTCAAGTGAACATGAAAACACCGGTGCATGCATGGAAGTGTATGACATTGGAGCATAAAGTTCAGCAGGTACGTGAGGCGGAAAAAAGGAGGTGGGCAAAAGTATGAAATTGCAAGACAATTCGCAATACCGCCATAAACATTATCAACTCTTCTGAATAAAAGAATTCCATACTGGGCGGCTTGGAGAAGAATTTCTCAGCCAAACGAAAGCGCAACCGTGACTCTATGTACCATGAAGTGAGAAGAGTGCTCCTTGAATGGAACGCTAGAAATGGAACGCTCACACGCACACTCGTTCAATGGAACTTAGACTGCTTAGTTTCAATGCTCGAAGTTTAGCGAATAAGACTGAACAGCTTGAACAACTTATTTTCAGATATGATCCACATATAACGATGGTGTCTGAAACATGGTTACATAGTGATATCAGTGATGTGGATGTAATTCCTCCGTCGTATCAGATCTTTCGACGCGATCGCACAAGTAGGGGTGGAGGCGTGGCGATAATATTGAAAAACCGTTTTGCCGCCAGCGCACTTGCGCAAATAGATGACCACGAAAGCCTTTTTGTAAAAGTAAACTGCTGGGGCCACGTGTTTGTTCTATGTGCTGTCTATCGGCCCCCGTCTTCTCCTCCCGAATTCTTATCACTGCTACGCAATCACATGTCGACGTTAAAGTGTCCTCGTATTTTAATGGCTGGGGATTTCAACTTGCCCTCCATTAAGTGGTCGCAAAAGCTGACTGCCAATGTAATTGATAGCCCTCTGTATGACATTATGCTTTCTTGCGACTTGCAACAAGTGGTACTTGAAAACACGCGCGTAATTGTTAATCATGGTTCGATATTAGATCTTGTATTTCTTAACAGGGATATTCCGTCGTACGACGTAGCCATTGAAGAGGGTATATCAGACCACAAGCTAGTACTGGTGACTTGTAAACTTGCTGATAGTGCGCAACACCCCAAAACAGTTACAAAAACCGTAAAAGATATGGCGAATGCTGATGATCAGTCTATTCTTGATGTATTATGGCAGCTTGTAGACCAGGAACCCCGCAGTGATGTCATTTCTTTGTGGCTATCCTTTAAGCATGCTGTACTGCACTGTTTAGAATCTTTTGTTCCTGACCGCCACGTTAAAACAAGGAGGGCTAATCCCTGGGTAACCCGCGACATTGTACACATTAAGCGAAAACTAAAGCGCGCCAAAAAGAAATCAAACAGAAATCCCGATGGTATTCAACAAATTCAAGCTGAACTTTCTTGCGCACTAACAGCATCCCGAGATAAATATTTTTCATCGACCTCACCGAGTTTCTTAAAGAATAATCCGGAAAAATTTTGGCAATACTTGGGAAATAAGGCTCCAACTTTAGAAAAATTAAGGGAGAATGACTTAGTAGTTACTGACTTAACAGAAATTTCTAACATTATGAATGATTATCTTCATTCCGTGTTTTCTTCAAAAGATACTACAACTCTCGAACTTGTTCCATCCTTGCCTGATTCGGATTTTATCAGCTTTGAGGGTGTGTTGTCACTGTTACTTGGCGTAAAAGAAAAATCCTCTGGTGGCCCTGACGGCATACCGAATTCTTTCTTGCGTCTATACGCTGAACCAATATCGCATATTTTAACCACTGTTTTCTCTGAATCACTCAAAACGGCAACGTTACCAGATGACTGGCGTCTCGCCAGGGTTGTAGCTGTGCATAAGAAAGGTGATCGCCTGCTGAAGGAAAACTACCGCCCAATTTCCCTAACGTCTACATGCTGCAAGGTACTTGAACACATTATTGCTCACTTTATTACCGATTTTCTTGAAAATAATAACCTGTTGTCTCCAGCCCAGCATGGCTTTCGGAAAAAATTATCAACGTGCACGCAGCTAGTTGCAACAGTTCATGATATCGCACAAATACTTGATTTTTCAGGCCAGGTTGATTTAATTTTTTTAGACTTTAGCAAGGCATTTGACCGCGTTCCCCATGGCAAACTTCTCATAAAGCTCCGAAACCTGAATGTTCCATCTATCATCATAAGTTGGATAGAGGCTTATCTTTCAAACCACGCTCAGTACGTTGACGTGGGGGGACATATTTCTAACACGTTACCGGTATTATCAGGTGTCCCACAGGGAAGTGTTTTAGGGCCGATTCTTTTTCTTATATACATAAATGATATAGCTGACATGGTTGAGTCTAACATTAGTATCCGATTGTTCGCTGACGACTGCGTAGTATATAAAAAAGTGACATGCCAACAAGATCAGGTTGATCTAAGTCTTGCATTAACACAAGTTAGTGAGTGGTGTACTCGGTCGTCAATGACATTAAACTCTGACAAAACGGTACTCCTACGTGTGACAAGAAAAAAACAGCCATTCAGGTTTACCTACAACGTCCAAGGAACACCAGTACGTGAAGTAAATGAATATAAATACCTAGGAGTAACCATTACAAACACACTTTCTTGGTCCGCACATATAACAAATGTCTCCGCATCAGCTTCTCGTAAGCTTGGTTTTCTGAGGCACAAACTGAAAAAAGCCCCTCCGAAATTAAAAATGCTCGCGTACAAAGCGTATATTTTGCCTAAACTTGAATATGCATCAGTGGTTTGGGACCCTTTCTACAAAAAAGACATTCAAAAACTTGAAATGGTTCAAAGACGCGCTGTACAATTTATTTTTTCTAAGTTTAAATCATCTGATTCTCCGACAAAATTAATGAAAGACAACGATATTCCTGTGCTTGAAGATCGCCGCAGAATCGCACGCCTGAAATTCTTGCATTCCATTTATAATGGTAAGCTGAATATTCCTGCCCATAAATACATACAACCATTCTCTCCTCGCGCATCTAGGCATCGTCATATGCATAACCTGCTCCCATACACCACGCGGACTAACACCTTTAAAAATTCTTTCTTTCCCCGAACAATTATTCAGTGGAATAGCTTACCCCCTGATGTCATTTCATCTGATGACTTCGAGAAAGCGTTGCTCGGAGCATCTCAACCGTGACATAAGCGCACCTTCTCTGTACTGCTAGTGCTTAATATAATGTTTATACTCTGTATTCATGCAATATCACTTTTTCGGATTGTTGGTGCTCAGTATTTGTAATAGTTGACGCGTTTCCATGTGTATAACTTTGTCTGTACGTATGTGTATATTCTTTTTTTGTGCTTTAAGACATCACTCCATTTTTGCCATTATTTATTTTTATATGGTCTGTTATATTTTTCTTAAATTCATTGTATCATCCATTTTGTATTCTTGCAAATTTGATTATTCCTTTAATTTTTTTCTCGATGTTTGCATATTTGTTTATTGTGATGTTCCCCACCTGCTTGGTCTTCAGTGACCGCAGAATTTTCTAAATAAATAAATAAAAAACTATGTACCATGAAGTGAGAAGAGTGCTCCTTGAATGGAACGCTAGAAATGCAAACCTTCCTCTAAATGGGCCTGCATTGATTGCAAAGCCAAAGCCCTAGCCAGCCACATGGGCAAGTAAGATTTTGAGTGAAGCATCGGTTGGCTTGAACGTTACAAGTGAGAGCATGGCGTGTCTACAAAATCAAATGTTGGTGACAGGGCAGCTGCGGACCGCGACGTCGTGGACGGATTGTCACAAGCAATGGCTGAGCGCGCTAAGAAAAAAGACATGTAAAACTTGGACGAGGCGACACTCTTTTACACACATTGTCAAAGTTCACGCACACTGCTCCTGGCAGAACATCAGGATGTAAACAAACCAATGAGCGCCTTACAGTGCTGTTCGGCGCTCATGCGACAGAGGAAGACAAGCTTCCTTTCTCTAGGAAAAATTCCAATAGAGAAAGCTATTGGTCCTATAGAGAAATCTTATTGGGTCTATAAGAGTTATTTGTGACTTTATAGTCTTATTTGAATTGTATTGGCACCGATAAAAAAATCAAGTGACCCCATCTATTTGTCACCAATAAGACCTATAGGTTGTACCTATTTGCCACCTAGAGAACCAATAGACACGTATTGGCAACATTATGGTACCTATCGGCGACAGCTATTTGTGTGTATTGGTACCAATACCCTCTAATAGGTTAGATGCATTTGTCGTCTATAGAACTAATAAATAGTAGCTATTTGTCATTTATAAGACTACAAGGTATGAATTGCCACCAGAATCAAATATTTGTAGTATTAAATGATCATCCATATGTATTTCATTTAGTAGCGAATCCAATGGAAAGGGAGTTTTGATTCGCTCGATATGTGAGGAAAGTGACGGCTGTTATTTCCATATGTGGATGTTCTGAAATAATGCGCCCAAGCTTTTTCATAAATGTCCCCAAAATGATTTCACACATGTGAATTTGAGTAAATTTATTCTGTACTCAACACTATGATTATTGCACTTGCGGGATAAGACCGCAAAAATTAAGGTTCAACTTATCGTAAGAGTTGAAAAAAGAGCGTCGATGAAACTATTATGTTTCAGCAGGGAAACTCGATGCTATTTTTAAAGAGCATGCAAATGGGGGAAGGGAAGGAATAAGCGAAGTCGACGTGTATGGTATAAATTGTCATGGCCTGCTTGAATGTATCGTTCTTTTGAGCCGGAGGGCCAATACATGACGCGGATGAAGCAATTGGTGTTCAGCGAAAATTGCATTGGGCACCATGACAAAGCGGAAGGACGACGAAGGCCTTGCAGGTCAGTAACGGTTGGGCAGTGCTCCCGCTTGTGACAGCGCACGACGCTATTGAGCCCAGCAAGACGCAATGAGGACCATGCACACATACGTAGTTTCATGTGTGTGTACAGTAACAACTTGCATGTGCATATTAAAACACCTTTCCTGATCTGCTTCGTATACTCTCCCCAAGCATTGCATGTAATCTCAACGTAACAGCGACCGCACTCAAGTGTCACTTGCACCGTGCTCAAAGTCACCATCGTCGCAGAATACTGACGCCGATGAGTTTCACACGAAATACCGACACAGTGGCCAGACGCTGCATCGGCCGCGTGGCGGAATGCTACCGTGGAAGGTGCACAACCGATCATGTTGTCTGTACAGTTGCTGAATTAATGATGTGAAAACACTCACCGTTGTCAATGCATCTAGCGCGCGTTCTCCTGTACTTGCTTCGTTGTCGGTGAGCTGTTGCTTGCTCTTAATACTAGGACAAAATGATTTCGCTGAAGGTGTCACGATGGCCCAGAGTGTTGAGCCCCATTCCATTAGTTTCGGATCATCACGACATGCGCGCTGCACATCTCACGTGCTTTCCGAGCCTGAGAGAGTCGTGCCTTCTGCTTTACAATAGAATGCAACAGAGGAGAATTTGCCCAGTCAATATGACCGACTTTCAGCTTTATCCCGGCTTCACAACGAGTGACGTCAGGGCCTCCCCTACCTTTCCTTTCTCCGTGGGTTGAAGGAAAGAAAAAAGGCACCATCTTCTGCAACCCTTGCCCCTTGCGTAGCACGGCTCTGTGCCTTGAGGAGGGGGAAAGAGAGGTCTCTCGCGCCAATGCCATGCTTCCCCCTTTTCCGTCCCTGCCATGTAGCCCTTCTTTCAACGACGCGCGAAGAGAGCAAAAAAAAAAATTGCCCGCAGCTTCCCTCGGGGGAACACTGAGGAGGATGCGGAGCATATAATTGGTTAACGGGGTGTTAAAGTGCGACTTACTTGGGTCGATGGCTAAATTGGTTAACGTGGTTGTAGGAGGGGGTGTTAAATGAGTGAACACGTACACACGTATGCGAAAGGACGGCGCTGGTCGAAGGGACGTCGATCATTGTGTTTGTGGATTCGTTGGAATTCATTTCACCGCGACCTTGGACGTCGACGTGCCGTACAAAACCAACCGACGAGCGGCAACTGAGCGAGCGAGCGCCGACCTTGAGTATATATAAAGCGCGACGGCGCATGCACTGTCAGCTGTTGAATGTTCTCGAAGGAGAAGCGCGCGCGCGCGGCACAGATGGCGACGGCGCGACGGCGCATGCGCTGTCAGCTGTCGAATGTTCTCGAAGGAGAAGCGCGCGCGGCACAGATGGTGGGCGACGGCGCGACGGCGCATGCGCGCGCGTCAGCTGTCGAATGTTCGAGAAGCGGTGCGGACGGCGCGGACGGCGCACTACAAGGCGCGAGTATAAGATGCTTCCGCATCTAAAAGCTGCCTTAGAATGTTGGGTTTCTCTCAAATGCCGATCTGCTTCCCTCCACGTGGAGACGCTCCTCCTTTTTCCTCGCGTGCTGGCCATGCTGCGACTGCGTAGCGGAGAGGCTCCACTACACTACGCAATTGTTGTCGTCTTTAGAAAGTATCGACGCTGGACATCTCCGCACGCAACTTCACTTGCCAGGAGAATGGTGAAGCCGAAGTAGAGTTGCTTTGCAAGCTGCGTGCGAAATTGATTGACTCGCTGCAAGGCAAACATGTGCAGATGCGCGTCGCCGATTACATTGATTACCACTTTGTCACTCTTTTAAATGCATGATGGGTGAATGTCATGGATAATTTACAATATTACTAAGATCCCAACGTTTGATACACTCATTATTCACTTGATGAGGATGTGGAGATTTTTTAGAATTAAAATTCATCTTGGCTGGAAAGAAAGACTATTTTCTGTGTTTTTTAACAAGCGGAAATCCTGAAGGAATAGGCACGGCCGTGCGTTTGATGCATTTCCGATGCTTGCCTGTCACGCACAGGTAGAGGAGTTAATCCCCACCATGCATGGCCAACGGACCTGTGCATCAACAAGACAATACGTCTCTAGCACTGTGTATGTGATGCGTCTGCCCTAAATCCGGCGTCCTAATAATACTGGTGGTATTGATATGCATTATTGTGGCCCGATTTCTGCTACCCATAACTATTGTGGTTCTGTTCTTACTTGAGATAGCCTGCCGAAGCTCTGTTTGGCCAGGGACAAGGTGAACTTACACTCACCACAGTAGGGATCCAACAAGGGACACAGCTTGGCACAAAGGCAAAATAGCTCGTACATCAGGCCAAAGCAATGAAAATGGCCACTACCATGCCCTATAACAAGATGTTTGTTAGGAGGGATGAACTGTGGCAACTGAGTGATGGCCGGCACCCACTGATAGAGCTCTTTTCCTTACCACATTAGCTACATGAAAAAGAAGATGCGGCCTGTTGCATCACATCGCCATCAATGGGGGAGTGCGTCTTTGTTGAGTTGGCCGTTGCGGCCGCCGTTTTGGTGAGGGCTTAAAGTACAATGGTGATGAGGGCACTCCAGTGCACAAAGCAGACGCCAGTGTTTGTGCTGACACTCTAAAAAAATTGAGTATTCGGGGAGCGTTTCTGCTACACATCAGTAATAGCCATCTACTTCGAGTACTTTCCTCGCCCTATACCACAGTTTTGGTAGTTTGCGGTCACGAATGACACACACGTTATCAGTGCTGACATTTCTTGACAGGAAAGTGGCCGGAGCCGGGTTTTTAAGGACGGAAATGTGCGCAAGTAAGATGACGATTATCAAATGCAAAGCAGCTCTTCGACTAGCTCGTGTAAGCACTGTCCCTCCGTCAGACCGCTCACTCGCCCCAAAAAATGGAGCGGTGCCAAGTAGCTTACGCCCTGCTAGCAGTGTGCGGTGGCGTCTTTCTCTCTCCCCTGCTGCGCGCTCGCCATGTGTCATCTCTCTCGTTTCACCCTCTCCGCCGCTCGCAATGCTCGAGCCCACTTCTTATGTGGGCATCATCTCATCTGCGCCACCTCTCTATCGGCCGGCGAGAAAAAGCCGCGAGCCGGCGGGTGTGCACGTTGCGCGCGCCTCGAGAATATCGTAGCACTGAAAATGTGGACTGCATGCTGCTGCCTACCTCGTGATCGTGCCGACTGGCGGGAGGCCATCGCGACATACTTCAAGCTAGTGTGTGCGTACCTTTCCCAGCTGTCGCCAGCATTGCGAGGGTTAGCGAAGCCGATCGTGTTCGCGAATTACGGCGTCGACACTGACGCGGCGCAAGCCAGGGAAGCCGAATGCAAGCGTCCGCAGTGAAAGACCAGTGACACTGACGAAGTGGCGAGTCAAGAACACTGATCGCATTTAATAATACAGGCAGTGTGAGGGTAACACCTGCGAAACGCGAGCCAAGAAAGCCGAGCGCAAGCGTCTTCAACGCGTCACGCTTCCCGTGTTTTAGCGTTTCAAACAAATGTTTACTTGAGTAAATGCTACACAAAGTTTCGCTTAAAACTGTTTTTCCAGCAAACGTGTCGACACCCATTTCAACATGGTCAACACCGTGTGCACCACTGCTGCTTCGCGTCCCATCAGGGTTCTCTTCAGGTGAGATAGTCCATAGTTCTTGTCGTGAAGCAGAACTACTCCCTGAATACTCCACTTTTTCTTAGAGTGTACCATGAAGTCGCCTCGGGATTTATGAGTGTTTGGTCATTTTTTTGTTTGTGTGACTGTGTGCGGGAAAGCTTGCCTCATGTTTCAATTACTTGAGTGCGGTTATTAGGTGCGCGACCGTGCGGCAACCCTTATTTTCAGTGATGTGATGCCGTCAAACTCTTGTGTGCTGCAGTGCATCCTAAACACGAGAAAAGACGCTACTGTGAAGTATGAGCGACGTGCCTAAGTGTTTGTAGTTCCGGGATGGCAAAATGAAGTGGAAGGAGATGACAAAACTTGCACAAAAGCGTGAACATGAATGGTTCCTACATCAATCTGAGAAGGCCGCCATATGCATGAGGACAAAAGGGCGATGCAAAAGGACAAAATAGCGGCTATGATGATGATGTTTGATGTTTTATGGCGCAAGGGCCGATTCACGGCCAAAGAGCGCCAGTTCATCTTACTAAAAAATATGGACAATGATTGTGATAAGCGGCTGTATAAGGGCCATAAAATTCCTCGCAGTAAGGCGGGTAAAAACATACAGGTAATAAAATCATGACCATGCCGTGAAAGGTGTGTGTGATGTGAACAGATGACAAAAGTTGGTGATAATAAAAGACGATGGTGGATATGTATGGCAATAGCACAAGTGCCTCACTCGTTCAAACCCTTGCGTCCAAGGGCCGTGAGGCATGTGCTTTTTTGTGTAGCCACCGCAGCAAAAACCTCTCTGGAGAGGTCATGCTACGGTATGCCCGGGTATATGACATGAAAGCTGTGAATTTCTTTTAAAAACGCTAACAATGAATTATGACTAAAAAGTGGTTCCCTACCGACAAACATTGCAGGGTGTAAAGGTATATGTTGTCGGTAGAGTATTGGAAAATGTTGTTTTCTAAGAGTTTTCTAAGTGTTTACACTGAATTAACATGTGAAGGACGGTTAAGTATTCCCCACATCTGTCACACAATGGTGGATTGCCACCAGACAAAAGGTGTGTGTGTGTCGTGTATGTGTGTCCTATCCTGAGTCTTGTTAGTGTTACCTCTGTTAGACGCGATTTTGATACTGGTGGCCAATGGCCAAGGTGTGGCTTGATAACGTGTAGTTTGTTTTGTGTGTGTGTATCCCACTTGCTCTGCCAGTAGTCCCTGAGTTTTCGTTTGAGAGACGGCTTAAGATCAAGGGCCGGGATTGATGTCGGTGTAACGGCGGTGCTTTCGTGGGCGGATGCAGCAAGCTGATCCGCCATCACGTTGCCTTGAATCTCACGGTGCCCTGGCACCCAGCACACAACAACATGTCTGTTGAGTGTGTAGAGGGTGCATAAAATGGAGTAAAGTGAAACGAGGACAGGGTTTTTTTTGTTTTTTAAGACTGTGCAGAGCCGTTACCACACTGAGGGAGTCTGTATAAATTACTGCTTTTTGTATTTGTGATTGTTTGATGTGTTTAGCTGCCACAAGTATCGCGTAAGCTTCCGCTGTGAAGATACTTGTGCCTGGATGTAGAGGGCCAGCATCCGAAAAGGAAGGGCCAACAGCAGCGTAGGACACAGAAGAGTTAGACTTAGAGGCATCTGTGAAAAACTCAGGACGTGTGTATTTGTATTGAAGTTCCAAGAAGTATGTTCGAATATGGGCAATAGGCGCATGTTTTGTAACTTCTAAAAAAGACACATCGCAATCTATAGTCTGCCACTGCCACGGTGGCGGGTATGCAACAGGAGCCATTAAACTGTGTTCGAGTGACACTCCAGTGTCCTCAGCTAGACCCTTCAGGTGAACTGAGAAGGGCTGCCTCATTGAAGGCCTGTTTTGAAAAAGAATGGAGCTCGATAAGTCATTAATTATTATTATTATATTGGTTTATTGGCGCAAGGGCCATGTTTGGCCAAAGAGCGCCATAAAAATTATAAAAGTGTAATAATTGTCAGTGTATAACAATGGTATTTAGGGATGTGAGCAATGATAATGTTACGTGGCTGTATAGTGGCCTAAAATTCCGCGCTCCAAGGCAGGTATACATAGATACTAAAATCATGAGCATGACGTGACACTTGAAGTGAGGATGAATGATAGACGGTCATAGTAATAAAATCATAAAAGGATAATAGCACAACTGCCTTGTCAACGACCCTTGTGTCCAAGGGACGCCAGGCAGGTGCTTTTTAATGTAGTTACCGCAGCAGCAACCTCCACTTGGAGGTCGTGCTACGGATTTCCTGGAAATATGACATGAAAATTATTTATATCTTTTAAAAATGCGAGCAATGATTTGTGCTTAAAAACAGGCTCTTTACCTATAAACATTGACGGATGCAGTGGCATTTGATGTCGGTGAAGAAGTAGAAAGTGTTTTTTTCTAAGAGCATCCAATTCCTTGCATTCAATTAAAATATGAAGAACGCTGAGTGGGTCACCACATCTGTCACACACGGGAGGATCACCACCAGACAAAAGGTGTGAATGAGTGCTATGGGTGTGTCCTATTGTAGTCTTGTGAGTATTACTTGAGTGTGGCGTGACCTTGATATTGACGGCCAAGTTCCAAGGCTCGGTTTGATAACATGTAATTTATTTCGCGTTTGCTTATCCCATGAAAGCTGCCAGTGCGCCCTGAGCTTCTGTTTTACGAATTGTTTGAGTTCTAACGCAGAGACAGCCATAGATGCATTAGTGTTAGCGTTGTCCTTAGCTGAGGCAGCCAGTTGGTCCGCTAACACATTTCCCCGGATTTCGCGGTGCCCTGGCACCCAGCACAATACAACTTGTTTTTTGAGCGAGTATATGGTGCACAGAAGAGAGTAAAGCATCAAAAAGACAGGATTTTTATGTTTTTTGAGAGTCTTCAAAGCTTTTATGACACTCAGAGAGTCGGTGAATATTATCGCACGTTGTAGCTTTAGTTCCTTTATGTGTTTAGCGGCCACAAGTATAGCATAGGCCTCCGCTGTGAATATGCTTGAATTAGGGTGGAGAATGCCAGAATCTGAAAAGGATGGACCAACGGCAGCATAGGACACGCCACTATCAGACTTGGAAGCATCCGTAAAGAATTCAGGACAGTTGTATTTGTGCTGCAATTCGAGAAAGTGAGTGTGTATATGTGCTATAGGCGCATGCTTCGTAACTTCAACAAATGATGTATCACAGTCTATGGGCTGCCACTGCCACGGCGGCAGACATGGAACGGGAGCCATCAGACTGTGTTCAATAAGTGGCACACCCGTTTGTTCAGCGAGGCTCCTCACACGAAGTGAGTAAGGCTGTTTGAAACGAAGGACGGTTCTCGAAAAGCGTACAACTTGACAAGTCATTGATAGTCGTGTGTGAAGGGTGTTCTTTGTCTGCGTTCGTTTTTAAATAGTATATAAAAGACATGTATGTTCTTTGCAGGTGCAATGACCACTCATTGGATTCGACATACAAACTCTCCACGGGACTAGTGCGAAAAGCTCCCGTAGACAGACGGATGCCCAAATGGTGGACTGGGTCAAGCATTTTCAGAGCACTTGGGGTGGCAGACTGATATATTATTGCCCCATAATCCAGGCGCGTTCGAACGAGGCTTTTGTAGAGATTGATCAAACAATTTCGGTCACTCCCCCATGATGTGCGTGAGAGTACTTTCAGAATGTTCATTGTTTTTATACATTTGTTTTTAATATACTTGATGTGTGATGTAAATGTGAGTTTAGAATCCAAAATTAGGCCTAGAAATTTATGCTCGGCCTCTACAGGTAACCGCTGGCCAAGCAAGTCAATTTCGGGATTTGGGTGGAGGCCTCTCTTTCTAGAAAAGAGCACACAGGTGCTCTTCTCTGGACTTAACCTGAACCCGTTTTGGTCAGCCCACTTGGATACTTTGTTCAGACAAAGCTGGACATGCCGCTCACACACTGCAAGATTACATGACCTAAAGCCTACCTGGATATCATCCACATACATTGAATAGAATGTGTTATGTGGAATGCAGAGTCGTAATGAATTCATTTTTATAATAAAGAGGGTGCAACTCAGGACACCACCCTGGGGTACTCCCGTTTCTTGAATAAACGGCCTGGACAAGACATTCCCAATACGAACACGGAATGTTCGCTCGGATAAGTAGCTCTTTATGATATTCAACATATTGCCATGAATACCAATGTCTGACAGATCTCTAAGGATGCCGTAGCGCCATGTGGTGTCATATGCTTTTTCCATGTCAAGAAACACACAGAGACAGTACTGTTTGTGGATGAACGCATCGCGGATGTATGCTTCAATGCGTATGAGATGGTCTGTAGTAGATCGGTCCTCTCTAAAACCACATTGAAAGGGGTCAAGAAGTTTGTTGGTTTCTAGAAAATGCATAAGTCTTTTGTTTATCATCTTCTCGAACACCTTGCACAGGCAGCTCGTAAGGGCTATTGGACGGTAACTTGTAACTGAAGAGGGGTCCTTGCCTTCCTTTAGAATAGGAACAACAATGGCCTCCCTCCACGTAGACGGCAGGTACCCAGCAGCCCAGATAGTGTTATACAGAGCAAGTAAACTGATTTCGGTGTCATCGTGAAGGTGTTTGAGCATGTCATACATAATTCTGTCTGGTCCCGGCGCTGTGCTGTGGCACGCATTGAGGGCCGTCCTAAGTTCGGCAATTTTAAATGGAGTATTATACTGTTCGTTTGTTTTGGTCTTCAACTCTAGTGTTTTCCGTTCTGTCATTTCTTTATGTTTTAAGAAAGATTTTGAGTAGTGCGCAGAACTGGAAATGCGCTCAAAGTGCTTGCCAAGGCTGTTGGCCTGGTCCTCCAGTGTGTTCCCTTGACTCACTAAAGGCAGAGGATATGCTTGCTGCCCCTTAAGACTTCTGAGGCTGCTCCAGACTTTCTTTTCATTGGTGTAGGAGTTAATGCCGGAGAGAAACTTGACCCAACTCTCCCTTCTTGCCTGACGTCGTGTTCGCCTACCCAGTGATTTCACTTTTTTAAATTCGACGAGGTTTTCTGCGTTTGGATATCGGCGCAGGATGCCCCAGGCTTTATTTTGTTTCCTACGCGCTTCTCTACAGTCATCGTTCCACCAGGGAACACGTCGTTTACACGAGTGCCCATTTGTTTGCGGGATACACTTTTCAGCAGCATCCAGAATAAACGCACTGAAGAATGCTACTGCGCAATCAATGTCACAATTTGTGATAAAGTCACGAGGTAAAAGTGTCAATTCTTGAAATTTCTCCCAGTCAGCGGATGCTATTTTCCATTTGGGCATATGAGGAGGAACCTCATGCGATAATGTCAAGTTTAACATAGCAGGAAAGTGGTCACTGCCGTACGAATTCATGACCACGTTCCATTCTAACTCGGTAAAGAGAGAGGGAGAACCAAGCGCCAAGTCTATCGATGAGTATGAGTTGTGATGAATGTTGTAATAGGTAGGCTGTTTTTTATTGAAGAGGCATGCTCCGGAGCACAGGAGGAATTGCTCTATCAGTCGGCCTCTCGCATCGCACCGGGCATCCCCCCACAGAGTGTTGTGAGCATTGAAATCACCAACAACAATGTAGGGTGCCGGCAGCTGGTCAATGAGGTGATGAAAATCTGTGCGGTTAAGTTTGTAGCTTGGTGGTATGTATAGTGAACACACAGTGACTAGTTTGTCAAATAGAATGGCGCGGACTGACACTGCTTCGAGTGCCGTCTGAAGAATAAGAGGTCGGCAAGGCACGGATTTTGTACTATTATAGCTACACCGCCGGATGAAGCAGTTGCCTCATCCCGATCCTTGCGGAACACGGCATATTGTCTAAGAAAGTTTGTTTGAGATGGCTTCAGATGTGTCTCTTGGATGCACAGCACCTTGGGATTGTGTTTATGTAAAAGTTCTGTAATGTCATCAAGATTGTGGAGAAGACCCCTAGCATTCCAGTGCATTATTTGTGTAGCCATTTTGAGTGAGTTTTTATGCTGTGCGTCGAAGTAGACAACCTTAGCTTAGGAGGCCTTTTCAGGCCCCCTAATGCGTGGTTTTTCTTTTTTGGCAGGCTCCTTAGAGCCACGCCAATCTTTCGGCGTCTGAGGCGCCGATACACTTTGTGTTGTGTCCATCATCTCGGAAGAGACGCTGGACGCCCGCTCGCGGTGCCCGCGTGCGGTTGTGAGAGACTTCGGGCCCTCTGCCTTGGCAGGTGGCCCGAAAACTGCAGACCCAGAGGCCTGCATGGCTGTTTGGCTAGTGGTGGTGTCCATTGCCTCCTGCGAGGCACTGGACACCCGCTCCAAAGAGCGATCTGTGTGTAGCGTAGACTTCGCCTCAGTCGACGAAGTCTTTGACCCCACCGGGCAAGAGGTTGTTGGGACCTCCTTAGCCTCCTTGTTGCCCTGGCTGCTGCCAGGGCTTGCAGAGGCCACCGGTGTGGACTGGTTTGCTGCGGGCAGGGCAGCGTTGGCTGTTCCCGCCAGAGGGGCAGGTGGCTCTGACCTGGCCACGCTAGGCATGGTCCAGGTAGCCACCAAGGGCCGTTGTGGTGCCGCCCCTCGTTGCACCACTTCAGCGAAGGAGGCTCTTAGTGCGAATGAAGGTGAAACTCTCTGTCGTGCTTCACGGAACGTAATATTTTCGTTAACTTTTATGGTGATAATTTCTTTTTCTCTCTTCCAGGCTGGGCACGCTCTGGAATATGCGGCATGGCTGCCTTTGCAGTTTGCACAGTGTACCTCATCGTTTTGGCACTTATCAGTTTCGTGACCTGTTATGCCGCATTTGCCACAAGTCAGCTGACCTCGGCAGGTCTGAGATCCGTGTCCAAATCGCTGGCATTTAAAACAACGTCTCGGGTTAGGAACATACGGTCGCACAGAGAGTTTTACGTAGCCGGTCTCGATTGTTTTAGGTAGGATGCTTGAATTGAATGTAAGTATTAGGTGCTTTGTTGCGGTTTCAGTGTTGTTGCGTCTGATTTTTATGCGCTGCACATGTAATATGCCTTGGTCTTTCCATCCGTCTAGGAGTTCCTCTTCACTCAGTGTCTTAAGGTCTTCATCGGATACTACGCCCTTCACTGTGTTCATGGTACGATGTGCAGTAACTGATACAGGGATATTGCCAAAGGCTACGAGGTGTGAGAGTTTGTCGTACTGTTCCTTGTCTTTTAGTTCGAGGAGAATGTCCCCACTTGCCATCTTTGAGGCCTTATAGCCGGTTCCAATGGTGTCTTTAAGGCACTTGGCCACTAGAAAAGGTGATATTGCTCTGGCTTTGGTTGATGATTGTTCGCAGTGAAGGACATGGTATTTTGGAAATGTTTCAATGTTTTGAGGGAAAAACAAAGATGATGCATCGGTGCGTACTCTTTTCGGAGCACGATCAGTTACAGGGGGGTTTTGAGGTCCCATGAAAAATTGGCTTCTTCGGCATCGGCGCCTACCACCCACCACGGAGCCCAACAAGGGGACGCGGCAGAACATGTGAACAAGCCTGCCCTTCGCCAGCAGTACGCCGTTGCTATAACCGAATATGGTTTATCCTAGGCAGGATAGCCACACAAGGTTAACCCTTGCCGCCATGAAAAATCGGAAGTAAATGGAAGAGAGAAGAAGACAGGACAGATTTAAAGACGAGAAAAGACTAAGATATAGGAAGAGAGAGATAGGAAAAGGCGACTGCCGATTTCCCCTGGGTGGGTCAGCCCAGGGGTGCCGTCTACGTGAAGCCGGGGCCAAAGGGGTGTGTTGCCGCCGCTGGGGGGCCTTTAAGGTCCAATCACCCAGCATTAGCTCAACCCCCAGGATCCCCTTTTCCCCGGACACAGCAAAGCCACGCACGGCTAGGCGTGGGAGGGAGTAGAAACTCCCCCGTTAGCTCGGGTCCGTGGTGTCGCTACACACCAAACGCCTGGTTTCACAGGCGCCCCTGCGGGGGATAAGTCATTAATAGTAGAGTATGAGGGGTGTCTCTTGTCTGCTTTCACCTTAAGGAAATATATAAAGGACATGTAGGTTCTTTGCAGATGAAGGGACCACTCATTTGACTCAACGTAAAGGCTTTCTACGGGGCTGGTGCGAAAAGGCTTTCTACGGGTGGTGAGTGGGCCAGGCAGCAGCAAACCGGACGGAATGCTCAGCAACCCTTTCTGCTTTTTAATACAGGTTGCAGCTGTCTTTCTCGGAGGACAGCACTCACCTATCGACCACGCTTCAGCTATTGTGACAAGCAAAGAATGGACATGCGCCCAGGAACCAGATCGCGCGACACGTGCGGATGGCTGCATCGACGATGTGGCGCCACTCCCCTTTGTCACGCCGCCTGCCTGGCACCGAAGTTCAACGACGTCATGTCACGTGGACGCTCAAGCTCTTATAAAAAGCCTCACACCGCCGTTATTCACCAGTGGGCCAGGCAGCAGCAAACCGGACGGAATGCTCAGCAACCCTTTCTGCTTTTTAATACAGGTTGCAGCTGTCTTTCTCGGAGGACAGCACTCACCTATCGACCACGCTTCAGCTATTGTGACAAGCAAAGAATGGACATGCGCCCAGGAACCAGATCGCGCGACACGTGCGGATGGCTGCATCGACGATGTGGCGCCACTCCCCTTTGTCACGCCGCCTGCCTGGCACCGAAGTTCAACGACGTCATGTCACGTGGACGCTCAAGCTCTTATAAAAAGCCTCACACCGCCGTTATTCACCAGTGGGCCAGGCAGCAGCAAACCGGACGGAATGCTCAGCAACCCTTTCTGCTTTTTAATACAGGTTGGTGATTGCTCATTAGCTTACTCGTACCGTAGTGATGACCGGTTCTTATTGCTGCTGCCCTGCCCACGTTTTGCTAAACATATTTTTATGCGCTTTTCTTCTGTTATCGTAAACTTGTTGGTATGTGGTGACATCGAGTCGAATCCCGGTCCGTCTGATAAAGATCTGCTGGCGCAGCTATTAGCCGGCCAAAATAAAATTAGTGCTACCGTAGAAAATATCCAAGCCAACCAAAAGAAATTTGAGAGTAAGATCACTACCTTAGCTGAAAAGATTAACGGGATAGAACAGCAGCTTTCCAGCCTCAATAAATTAACAACTCAAGTAAATGACATGGAGAAGGTTATTTCACATCAGAGTGCTGCATTAGCCTCACTCATTGAAAAAGTAGATGACCTAGAGAACAGAAGTCGCAGAAATAACTTAATAATATATGGCTTGGATGAGACGTCGGTAGAATCTAGTGAGGAGCTAGAAAAGAAAGTTGTAGAAGGTATTTTCTTGGAAAAACTGCAAGTACCGACTCCCGCTATAGAAAGAATTCATAGGCTTGGCTTCAAGGGTGCAAAAACTCGCCCCGTAATCCTTAAATTCTTGAATTATCGTGAAAAGGAAAGCATTCTCAGAAAATCCTATAAATTAAAAGGCACATCCCTCTCTCTTTCTCAGGATTTCTCCAAGCGAGTGCGAGAGATACGAAAAAATCTTTGGAACAGTGCAACAGAAGATAGAGCAAGGGGTGCTAAAGTCAAACTCGTTCATGACAAACTTTGTGTCGATGGTACTTTTTACACGTGGAATGACGAGAGAAATGAACGCTGTCAACTAAATAAAGCACCTCGTAAATGACCAGTAATGCGCCCCTGCCCACATATGCGAATTTTAAACATGAATTGCCGAAGTATATTAAACAAAAGTACTGAGCTGGAAGGTATCATACTTGCCCATGATCCTAGTATCCTTCTATTAACCGAAACTTGGCTAAATGATTCGATCTTCGATAGCGAATTTGTACCAGCTGATTTCAATGTGTTCAGGAAAGATCGCGGGGCAAGAGGAGGAGGAGTTTGCATTCTCTTCAAAAATTCCTTGAACATTATTAGAATGCCTGATGTACCTAACGTTGAAGCTCTCTTCTGCAAAACTTATCACGGAAATGTTAAATACGTTATTGGCGTTGTTTACAGGCCACCCTCCTTGGAACCCATCGATCTCATTGAATTACAAAATTACATGACCATTCACGTAAGGCAAGAAGATAGAGTCATTTTGGCTGGTGACTTTAACGCACCAAACATTGATTGGAGCTTGCTGACTATCAGGAAGCAAAACGACAAAGTAGGTGAAGCAATTATAGACTTCGTATTTGCATTCGATTTATTACAAATTGTTGATGACTTCACTAGGATACAAGGCCAAACTAGATCTATACTTGACTTGTTTTTCATTCGTGGCTTTCCTGCACCTTGTGTTACATGTGAAATTCATCCTGGCATTTCTGATCACGAAATGGTATTACTAACACTCTCCGGTGTATCAATGAACGAACATAGATCAATTCGTAACTTTCCAAACTTTTCCAGGGCAGATGATGTTTCAATAATAGATACGTTGTCTTTTCATTTCGACACGTTTGCAAGCAGTGATGCTAGCGTAAACTATCTTTGGGACCGCTTAAAAAGTATTATTATGGAATGCATGGATCGTTTTGTGCCACGTATTGTCAAGAAACCAAAAAAGAGAAACCCCTGGATAACTCGGCCTACACTACAGCTCAAAAGAAAACTTAAAAGATTAAAGAAGAAGGGCTCTTCAACAAATGCTCAAAAGCAAGAAATATCTCTTTTAACCGTTAAACTTCAAAATGAAGTTTCGAAGGATAAACAAAACTACCATAGTGTACTACTACCACGCTTTATCTCGACATCCCCAGAAAAATTCTGGAGATTGATTTCCCCTTCGTCTCGTTCTTCCACGGCTTTTGAAGTTGATGGTTCCATTACTCACGACAGCTCAAAGATCGCGAACGCATTCAATGCTCAATTCAATCTGTTTTCACCAAAGATAACAATTTATTGCCAGATTTCAGTCTTTCTCTTCCGCCAGTACCAGACATTGTCATTAGCGAAACGGGAATACTGAACTTGCTGTTAAATATAGATATAAAAAATCATGTGGTCCCGATGACATCCCTAACGAATTTTAAAGCGGTATGCGGAGTGGATGGCAAAGTACCTTCATGTATTGTTTTCGAAATCATTGCAGGAGGGCGAGGTTCCTCTAGATTGGAAAATAGCTAAGATTACACCGCTACACAAAAAACGGGAGCAAATCTACGGTTAAAAATTACCGCCCCATATCGCTTATTTCGACAGCTTGCAAACTAATGGAACATGCAATACATAAACACATCTCAGTATTTCTCGAAGAACAAAACTTCTTCACCAAGGGACAACATGGTTTTCGCAAAGGCTTCTCTACACAAACTCAATTAGTAGAAACTATACACGATTTTGCGACATCTATTAATAATGGTAATCAAACTGACGCTATTTTTCTAGACTTTCGCAAAGCTTTCGATACGGTTTCTCATAATAAACTGCTTTATAAATTAAATTTGGTACTTCAAAACCCTAAGCTAATATCCTGGATTTCATCATACATAACTGGTCGTCTACAAATGGTTTCTTTTAATCAACATTGCTCGGGTAGAGTTTTCTGTATCATCTGGTGTCCCGCAGGGTTCGGTACTCGGACCACTTTTTTTTCCTCATTTTCATAAATGATATAGTTGACGGCATCCCTGTAAAAATTAAACTTTACGCCGATGACTGCATCCTGTACCGCGAAGTTAAAAACTCGAATGATCAGCTACTCCTAAATCAAGCTTTTGAGAAGGTTATGTCATGGTGTGAAAGTTGGCAGATGTGTCTTAATCTTGAAAAAACAGTAGCAATGAAAATTACTCGCAAAAAAACGCCCCTAACTTACTATTACGGCTATAAAAAACAATTACCTCAGTGTGGTAACCGAGTACAAATACTTAGGCCTTTTAATAACAAGTGACCTTCGGTGGAATAAACACATCGACCAAGTCATAGCTCACACACAACGTAAACTATTTTTCTCCCGCAGAGCACTGAAACTATCCACCCCCACTGTACGTCTCCT